>JARYGA010007067.1:0-46914 GCA_030545235.1 Helianthus tuberosus
ATTCGGTTACTTGCCGAGTACCTGGTCCGCCACGTGTCTGGTGACACGGCGAGCCTACACCCTTGACTCGACCAAGCTAGGGCCTAGCCTAGAGTCCTCACGGGCCAAGAAAGACTTGGCCAAGTTTGTCACGGGGCGCGAGCCGCCCTAGTGCAGCCCTATAAATTGAGGTGATCGGCTCATTTGTTCAGTTGTTTAAAAATCAAATTCTCTCTCAATATTATGTAGGCAATTATTATACCCAGGCATAATACCCACTATAAAGCGAAGCTCTGCCTCGTGATTTGTAAGGTTAATGTGATTTGGGTTATTTTACTAACACGTGTGTCACACCCCCAAATTTCCACATGCAGAGTACCACTGCTTGGAGGCGTGACTGACCATGATCAAGCCACCAATCATATTGAACATAACGTATAAATAAATGTAAAACCCAAACACAATATAATTGGTGTCCAACAAAACATAGTCTAAGAAATCAGCGGAAGCATAATGTTTAAAACCAAAACAAAAGTTCAAATGTATCAAATGTTTGACATGGTATATGAAAATCCATGTCCCACAACGACCACGCCTCCCCGTGCAAGCTCCATGAGTACCTAACGACCTGCAAGGCATACAACAATGAGTCAACAAAAAAGTTGAGTGAGTTCACAGTTGGTTGATTAGGTATTGCTTTCATTTTAATAATCGTAAGTTCGTTTTGTACACCACGTTTTAATCAGTAACCCTGTTTCCCAAACCTTCTCAGTTATTAGTGGGGGCTTCCCATGTGAATTACCAGACAGTACCATATCGACTACTAACGAAAGTAAGTTGTGCCCTAAGTCAATGTCAAATCATCATTGACCCTTTGCCTTAGTCCATTAGTACACGCCCGTCGTACCGGCACGGTGTGAGGTTTGTTAAACCTAATAGCGCTATTAACTAATGACCCGCTCGCCATCGGCCTCGGCGATTAAGTTGATATAAAATGAGGGACTTATGATAGAGTTTTGGTCCAGTATGTTTAATCTTGTTGTCCTACCCAAGGAGGACGAACTTGCGTATCCTACCCAAGGAGAATACGCGAGGTTTAAATCTTGGCATCCTACCCATGGAGGATGGCTGTACATATCCTACCCAAGGAGAATATGTAGTTTCCGTTTTAGTTCTTTAACCCATTCCCAACCCTTGGGAATCCCATGCCTTGTAGAAAGTGTGAACTCACCTCGGTTTGCTCGGTAAGATAACTACTCGCTCACAAATAATTCAATCCAATCCTATAGTACTTATACATGCATAATCAGTTGATAATCACATAGTTAAAGTAACAGTCATGATCATCACATATATTCGAGCAATAACTAACACATAGCATTTAACAGTTATACAAGCTCATGCAACCCATGCTTATCATTAACAACAACTGACTAACCCAGTTAACCCTTATCAGACCTAACCGAGTTACTGTGCATGTTTAACCCTTGATGAAACCCCCTGTTTCGTCATGACTCCCACTTGACGAAACCCTAAGGTTTCGTCGTGCATCCCTTCGGCGAAACCCACCCGTTTCGTCGTGATTACCCTCGGCGAAACCCCTGGTTTCATCGACATCGGCGTTTCGTCCATTAGGTCAGTTACGTCGTGTAACTGATGATTACCCAGAAACCCTAACCGCCGATCGTCATCATATGGAAATCATACAATAATCATTCAATCACAACCGAACCCTGCATTAATATTAAACGATCTATCATATACAATGGCCATTACATGAACACAATTTCATAGATTCAACAATATCAATCAACTTATACCATCGTTCAACATCCCATTCAACTCAATAACACCAAGAAACCCTAATCGTTAACAGATACAACATTTTGCCATCACATAATCCGAATAGTGTTTACAGGTATTCTTCTCGTTCATACATATCATAATAATCATCATCAACAATCAAAGGGGATCCAAACATAAGATCAAGCATTACATAACATCGATGAATCATGTTTTCAATTAACAGTTAGCAATGATAACAATCAATTAATCATGCAAGGGTTAAACACTAATCATGATAAACGGAAATACTAACTTGATCGGCCTAAAGGGCTTCGAGAACACAAGATCGCCGTCAGTAGGGAGAGAGAGCTCTAGGGTTTCTAATTTGCTAATAGTGTGAGGAAATGAAATCGTTTCACTTAGTTATATCTAAAACAGCGTACTGGGCCCTTAATGGGCTTCAGCGCAACTCTGGGCCGGCGAAACCCTGGGTTTCGTCGAGATCAAGATGGCGAAACACTCCTCTGTTTCATCGAAGCGGTTTATTGCGAAACCCTTGGGGTTTCGTCGAACTCATTCAATGTTTAATAATTTAAGTTACATGTTATATCACCAAACATATATAATTTCAACAATCACAAAACGTCTCAACATATATCAAACACGTATGGTTACAAGGCAAACAAATCATGAAAGCGACCAACTAAACAATTAACGTGAAGATGAAATCTTGGAAACTCGAGTTGTCACATTATCCCCAACTTGAAAGAAATTTCGTCCCAAAATTTAGCACGTGGTTACTGGGGAAGCTAGTTGTGTTGCGTTGTTTCCTGGTTTTCCTGGGGTGTCACATCCTCCCCCCGTTGGTTTGGAATTTCATCCCTAAATTCCGCAGTAGCTTCAGCCTCAGTAGTGGTTGCACTGTTCCCGAACAACTGGGGATACTTGAGTTTCATTTGGTCTTCTCGTTCCCAGGTGAACTCTGGGCCACGACGGGAGTTCCAACGAACTCGAACAAGAGGGATTCTGGTGTGCTTGAGAACTTTCACATCTCGGTCAGTAATCTCTATTGGCTCCTCGACGAATCGCAGCTGATCATCGATAGTGAACTCCTTGAGAGGAACTATGAGGGTCTCATCTGACAGACACTTCTTTAGATTTGACACATGGAATACGTTGTGAACTCCACTGAGTTCTGCGGGTAGGTTCAACTTGTAAGCAACTTTGCCAATTTTCTCAACGATTTCGAACGGTCCGACATAACGCGGATTGAGTTTGCCCCTTTTACCAAAATGAACCACACCCTTCCAGGGTGAGACTTTTAGTAGCACTCGATCCCCAACCTGGAACTCAAGTGGTTTCCTGCGCTTATCAGCGTAGCAGTTCTAACGGTCATGAGCTGCCGCCATTCGTTGTCGTATCTGAGCAATCCTTTCCGTTGTGTCGACTACAAGTTCTGGACCTGTGATTTGGCTATCACCAACTTCTGCCCAGCAAAGAGGTGATCGGAATTTACGTCCGTACAATGCCTCAAATGGAGCGGCTTAGATGCTGATGTGGTAACTGTTATTGTACAAAAACTCCACCAAAGGGAGGTGCTTTTCCCAACCATTGCCAAAGTCGATTACACATGCTTGAAGCATGTCTTCAAGGGTTTGAATGGTGCGTTCAGACTGCCCATCCGTTTGCGGGTGATATGCTGTGCTCATGTCTAATCGCGAGCCAAAAGACTTGTGCATTGCTTGCCACAGGTCGGAAGTAAAACGAGCATCACGATCGGAAATAATAGAGGTTGGCACCCTGTGCCTCGAAACTACCTCCTTTAAGTAAACGTCTGCTAAAGTAGAAAACTTGTCTGTTTCTTTAATGGCCAAAAAGTGTGCAGACTTAGTTAATCGATCCACTACTACCCAAATAGTTTCATTTCCATGTTGAGATCTAGGCAGGGCAGTAACGAAATCCTTGGAAATTTGCTCCCATTTCCATTGTGGTATCTCTGGTTGTTGGAGTAGGCCCGATGGTTTCTGATATTCAGTCTTGACGCTCGCATAAGTCAAACATTTACTGACGTAAATTGCTAAGTGGGCTTTCATGCTAGGCCACCAGTACGTAGTCTTCAAGTCGTGGTACATCTTATCTGAACCAGGATGTACCGAATAACGTGACTTATGTGCTTCATCCATCACCAGCTCGCGTAAGTTTCCATAAAGTGGGACCTAGATGCGCCCTGTAACGTAGTAAGCGTCATCTTCCTTTTGTTCTAACCGATTCCTTGATCCGCGTAGGGACTCCGCCCTGACGTTCTCTGCTTTCAATGCTTCAACCTGAGCATCCCGTATCTAAGTAGGAAGACTAGATTCGATGGTAAGTTGTAATGCTCGCACGCGCTTAGGTGTAGTATCTTTTCGACTGAGGGCGTCGGCCACAACATTAGCTTTGCCCGGATGGTACTTGATCGCGCATTCGTAGTCATTCAAGAGCTCGACCCATCAACGTTGTCGCATGTTCAACTCTTTCTGTTTGAAGATATGCTCGAGACTCCTGTGATCGGTGTAAATGGTGCACTTGGTAGCGTACAGGTAATGTCTCCATATCTTGAGTGCGAAAACAACAGCTCCCAGCTCCAGATCGTGTGTAGTGTAATTTCTTTCATGAACTTTAAGTTGGCGCGATGCATAAGCAATGACTTTATCCCGTTGCATCAACACACACCCAAGACCCTGAATTGACGCATCACAATAAACCATAAAATCGTCTGTGCCCTCTGGAAATGAGAGAATAGGTGCGCTACAAAGTCTATCCTTTAAGTGCCGAAATGCTGATTCCTGTGCAATACCCCAATGATAGGTGACACCTTTCCGAGTTAGTGCAGCGAGATGTTGCGCAATCTTGGAGAAATCCTTGATGAACCTTCGGTAGTAGCCCGCCAAACCCAAGAATTGGCGAATTTCTGTTGGTGTGCGGGGTGCAGGCCAGTTCTTGATCGAGTCTACCTTGGATGGATCAACATGAATCCCATCCTTGTTTACCACGTGGCCTAGAAAGTGGACTTCGTGAAGCCAGAAGTCACATTTCAAAAATTTGGCATACAACTGCTATGTTCGAAGGAGTTCCAAAATAATCCGCAGATGTTGCTCGTGTTCCTCCCGACTCTTAGAGTAGATCAGAATGTCGTCGTTGAATACTATAACAAACTTATCCAGGTAAGGCTTGCACACTCTGTTCATAAGATCCATGAAGACTACGGGTGCGTTTGTCAATCCAAAAGGCATAACCAGGAACTCGTAATGCCCATAACGAGTCCTGAACACCGTCTTAGAGATATCCTCATCTCGGACTCTCAGTTGATGGTAGCCTGACCTCAAGTCAATCTTCGAATAGTAACTCGACCCTTGTAGCTGATCGAACAAGTCATCAATGCGTGGGAGTGGATAGCGATTCTTTACGGTCACCTTGTTGAGTTCCCGGTAGTCAATACACATTCGGAAGGTACCGTCTTTCTTCTTCATAAATAATACTGGAGCTCCCCAAGGCGAAGAGATAGGATGAATAAAACCCTTATCCAAGAGCTCTTGTAGTTGCGTGGATAGTTTTTCAAGTTCTGAGGGACCTAGACGATAAGGTGCACGAGCTATGGGTGCTGCTCTAGGAGCTAGCTCGATCTGAAATTCAACCTGATGGTGAGACAGAAGACCAGGTACTTCCTCAGGGAATACCTCAGGAAAGTCACGTACGACCGGAAAATCTTCAATCTTCTTTTCTTTCGAGGATGCATCAGAAACGAGGGCTAGGATAGCAGTGTGGCCCTTTCGCAAACACTTCTGGGCCTTAAGAAAAGAAATGATGCCCACCACGGCACCACTCTTGTCGCCATGAATCACTAAAGGTTCCCCATCTGGACGAGGAATGCGGACGACCTTCTCCTTGCACAGGATCTCTGCTCGATGTTGCGATAAACAATCCATACCAATAACAATGTCGAAACTACCCAAAACGATAGGAATGAGGTCCATAGAAAAGGTTTGACCAGCTAAGATGAGATTACAACCCCTAACTATGTGTGTGGCTTCAAGACTTTTACCGTATGCTAGCTCTACCATGTGCTTGGTGTTCAAAAGCGTTGGGGTACGTTTAAGAATTTGACTAACTTTTAGAGACACATAACTGGTATCGGCACCCGAATCAAATAAAACATTAACATAAAAGTCGTCCAGAATAAAGTTACCCATTACGACATTGGGGTCATTCCTAGCATCACCCTGGCCAATCACGAACGCACGGCCCCAGGCGCCATTGTTTCTATTGATTCCCTCGTTGTTACCCCCATTGTTGTTTCTGTTTCCCTGATTGTTGTTGTTATTCTGATTCTGGTTCAACTGGGGGCAGTTTCTCTTGAAGTGACCTTCAGCACCACACTGAAAGCATCCCCTGTTACCCTGCTGTTGCTGCGGCTGATTTTGTGGAGCTTGCTGTTGCTGTTGGCGATTCTGATTCGCAGGTCGCGCGCTCCTGCAATCCTTGGTTTCATGAACCATCTTGAGACACCTCTAACAACGACCCTTGTTGCACTGACCACTGTGGTGTCTGTTGCATCTATTGCACTCTGGGTGATTTCCCCTGTATCCACCCTGACCCTGGTCTTGGCCCCCTGAAGATTGCTGACCGGGACTCTTAAAATCGTTTGTCTTTTGTTGTTGAGCCTGAGACTGAGCTGATGTCGAACCCTTGCTTGAGATCCCATCCCATTTAAGCTTGTTATCACTGGGAGCATCAGTAGTAGTAGCGCTAATTCGCTTGGTGTCACACCCCAACCACGTAAAACAACAAAACGTGGCGGAAATGTCGGGGAGTGTTGTAACAGAATCATTGTTTCATAACACATGGAAATTGAAATATTTTTTTATTGATTAAAAGAGTTACAATGTATTGACAATCAAAGAAATATAACATAAATAACTATTCTTGCATCTTTTATTGTCACTAAGGCCCAAGTCCGCCTAAGTGTATCTTGATAAATCCTACGCATCATATCCTGAAACACATGTGAAAATAGGTACGTCAGCATAAAAATGCCTGTGAGATACATAGGTTTTGTGAAAATAGAATTCATGACTTATGTTTAAGTAAATGTTTAGTCATGAACCTTGTAATTTGCTCTGTCTTGTAAATCATTTGAAAAGTGATAAATAAACCAAATGATATATATGTATAAAAGAATAATACATGGTTAAGTAAATAACCAAGTAAAATGAGTTTATATCAGATAAGTTGTTTGTAAAACAATGTCTTGTGAAAAGTATGTTATTTGTATAAAATGTTATATGTCTAAATTGAAATAATTCAAATAACGCTACGATATGTAATCCCATACAAGAACTTATATATAGGAAGTACCAGCGGCGTATCCACCATGCTTGTATCATATTACACATGCCTCGTTACTTAAATCACTTACTCAAACCTAACCACCAAAGTAAAATGTTTATGTATAATCAAATGTCAAAATGTTTGTGTGAAAACCATGTCTAATGTCTATGTCTAATGTAAATCATGAATTGTGTATATCAATGTCAAAATGTTTATGTCTAATGTAAATCATGAATTTTGTATATAAATGTCAAAATGTTTATGTCTAATGTAAATCATGAATTGTGTATATCAATGTCAAAATGTTTATGTCTAATGCAAATCATGTAATGTGTATCAAAAATATCATGTATGGTAAGTGAAATATATCAACTAAACCATATGTGAAATGCACAAAAACAAGGTTTTGATGTAAAACATGGTTTAAATCAAAGTTATGTTTTGTGGAACAAATGCATGTTATACTGATATAAACATCTATGTGGTATTGTGAAAATTCATACATCCAAGCCTTGTGACGGTGGCGGTAAACCCCTAAACGAATTTAAAGGTCAATCTGTGTTATGTTTATCGAATTCGGTCATTCCTTCCACCCAAACAAACCTAGGGTTCAGGAATGGGAGTTGTCAATTCCTATGGTACCACTAACTACTAACGAATGGCGTAGCTAATGTTAATGAATGTATATTGTCCCATTTGAAAAAACCAAATGTCATACCAAAACATGATGAAAACAATGCACTAAGAATGTAATCAAATGAACATACATAGCGTGAAATGTAATGTAAAACAATGTACTAAGTATGCACACAATGGACATACATAGCATAAAATGTAATGTAAAACAATGTACTAAGTATGCACACAATGGAGATACATAGCATAAAATGTAATGTAAAACGATGTACTAAGTATGCACAAAATGGACATACATAGCATAAAATGTAATGAAATCATGTACTATAAATGTACTAATGAACATAACAAGCATATGATATGAAAGCATGAAAGGCACGAAAGTAACAAGTAGGCACATGTGTTTCACCCCAAAATGTTTGGAAAACAGTAAAAGAGGGGTCTATGTACTCACTTGAGATTGCTTAGTAGTCCTTGAGTAACAACCAAACAATGCTAGGGATCACGGATATCAAACGGCACCTAATATAGGTAACTATGTTAATATACCGGACCTAAATCCGAGGATTTAATAGAATGAGGGTTCGTAAACCAAACGAGAATGGAGACTCGTGTAATATGGTTTAACAAAGCCCACATACTAAAATGAAACCTAACTTAAGTGCTTACGACCCATTACGACCCGTTTAGGTAGCTTATGCTACTTTAACGCGTCGTTCACGTGAAACGCGTTCGGAATGCTTAACTAGCCCTATGATAAGTAAAATATGCCTTAACTTGTCTAATATTGTTGCCAAATCAGTTTAGATGTCAAAACTTATGTTACATATGTTCAAAATGAATTTTGGCGTCAAAGGGGTATTTTGGTAATTTACCTAAGGCATATAAACTACCTATCATACAACTAACTAAATGATGTGACCATAAGGTATAACCTCGGAAGGTTATTCCCTATACAACTATGGTCACCTAATGTGTTTGGTCGGATCCTAATGATCGACCAAACGGGTCGGGTTCGAAAGTATAAGCGATTGTTTAGATCGCTTACCTTATGACCCTATATAAGCACTAAACTAAAAGTGACGAGCTAAGCATGTTAAAACATGCTTACCTAAGTTTAGAAAACAGGTTTGGTATCAAAACAAACGGTTTTGATACCTAAGAGTAGTTTGGTTACAAAATACGCAAGAATGTGCATTTTGGCCGAAACTACGACTCGTCATTGAGCCTAGATAACGTGGTAATCAGTAGGTATAGTCACTAGGGACTATAACCATCGTGATTACGCTCACGTTATGAAGTTCAAACGAACTTCGTATTGACCATAAACTGGTCAATGCAGAAAGTCAAACAAAGTTTTACTTTTAACGCTAAAAGAATAAAAAGAACGAAGGATCACTTACAAAGGGTCCCCGAAAGCTTTGATCTCCAAGTAATCTCAGGTAGGAAGTGTATGAACACAACCACTTAGAGAAAAACTCAGATTTCAAGTGGGTTTTGAGTTGTGAATCAAGGGGTATTTATAGGATTCTTGGTACCACTAGGATCGTTTATCGAATAACGTGCTTTGATCTCGTCCCTACACTTGTTGCAACCTTATGGTAACTCAAAATGGCCCCTCATGAGCAGGAAAGGGTAAGTGGAATTGAGTTTTGGGTGCATAACAACCGTTAACAGCTGTTTAAACAATTTAATCTGATCTGGGAGGGCCTCGCGGCGCGCGTAAGGTATGACCAAACCTTACGCGCCCCGCCTGGCTTGTCTGATCAGCAAACAACTTTCAGAAATGACAGTTTTGGTCCCTGTTGACGTTTAAGGCCATTTCCGACATGTTTAAGGCCCGTTAAGCCAACTTTAAGGCCCTAAAATGATGCCTAAACATTGTGGACATGAAACATTCTAAAAAATATGCCGGATGTCGGTTCGTTTGGTCGTATGATCGCGATGTTTGCTTAATTACGACGGAATGCGCATAAGCGCGAAAAACGATCCAAATTGCGCGACGAATGGATTTTTCTCATGCCAAACACTAAAATAAAATATTTTAGTGCTTACATAAATTTTTGGATGTACGGATGTATTCAGAACGAAAGTTATGCGCGAAAGTGCAAACCTGTGCACTCTTTGACGCTTTTAGTCCCTGAATGACCCTAAAGTTTATTTTAGCACACCGAACCCCTCAAAGCCTATTTCTAAGCTATGTAAAGGATATTTATGGTATGTTTAACTCATGGTCATGTTCCGAAATATCTGTTACAGTTCAAATCGGCATACTTTCGCAGTTTGTCGATTTTAGTCCCTGTAAGCGATTAAACTTGATTTTGTCATACCAAAGCCTTCAAAAGTTATTTCTAAGTTATGTAAAGGTTATTTAAGGTATGTGAAGCCTATTTCACTATTCCAGAGTGTTCGTTGCATTAAACTGGTTACATTTACGCATCAGTGCGCTTATAACCTTCCAGAAAGCGATTTAAAGCTTGAAATCGAACAAGAATTGATATGTGCAAATGATACACATATTTATACAAGTCCGAAGTATGAAATACAATATTTCATTTGTTTGGTATTTGTTTGACGATTGAAGTGACACAGATGTCACAGTCTCACCTACTTCAGGAAATGTTGTCTCGAAATTTATTTAAAGGAAACTTGTGAGAGCTTGAAACATGAAGTTGAAAAGATCAAACAACACTGGTTAGAGTCCTGAACTTCTAGTAACTTTAAATAACGTCATGCTTGAAATGTGAGAGGGACACTTATATAAAAGTATATAAAGCGTTATTGGTGCGTCCATCGTACCTCTATTACGTTGTTCACATTCCGTTATGGTTGCCACTATAGGTTCTTACACATAATAAGTCTTACTGTGGTTTCCGTGCACTGAACTTCGTAATTATGTATGCATCCATAATTACGTAATTCCTTGCATAGTCACGTAGTGCATCTTAAAATGTGTAGGGGAAGAAAACAATGAACGAGCTTGTGATGATTGTGACTAGACCACCATAGGGTCCCTTTTATTAAATCAATAAATGATTTTAATAGACAACCAAGGGGTCTTTTCAGCTTATATCATCACATGTCATTCTTAACCAGATTTTTGAATCAATCTTTTTTACTAGACCCCTAAAAGGGTCTCTTATGAATCATGGAATGGTACTATTTAATCCGAGGGTCTTAAATATTACATAGAAGCCTATTAAGGATTTAAGGTAGTACCTTTTTGAGTATCCTACTACGAATCCCTCATATGAAGATACGAAAGGTTCTACGAGGATTTGGATAACGAATATCCAGAGTATACTAAAACACAAAAATGCATAAAAGAAAACACAAAATGCATAAACACGTAATCACATAATTGTTTAACTTGATTTTAGATTTGTTAATTTGTTCTACTAACTGTGCTCATGTATTCAAAGCACACCAGCTATCCAATAAGTGGATTTTGATTGGTGCTTTAAATATTTCTAAGTATCTAACTATAAAGATAGAAAGATCTTTTAAAGAGAAAATTAGATTTCGATTATAAGGAACCGAAATGTTCGAATTAAGTTACACAAGGAATCCAATTAAGGACTCTGATTTGAATGATAATCATCCACAAGGGTCTAATTGTGAAGATAAAAAGATCCCATATTGGTTTTAGAAGTTGAAGATGTTTTGAAACCTTGCACTGGATGTGCATAAGTTAAAACATGAAGTAAAAAAATGCTTATGAAGTTGAGATGCTAGATATGTCAAGGCGACATATGAAGCGACATTTCAAGGTTAAGTCAATGTATGAGGAAAATATTTTGAAAACTATGCATGGGGTTTCTTTTAAAAATGTGTTTAATGTTTTTGGAACCTTATACTTTTGAAATCATAAAGTAGGTGTATTAGGTAAAAATGTTTTAAAATCATGCGACATGAATTTTGAAATTATGTATAAGGTTTTTGAAAACATGATTGATGCTTTTGAAATCAAGCACTTGATATAAGTAAATATACTGTATTAATAACATTTTGAAATCATGAAGGTTGTTTTTGAAAACATAGACAATGCTTTTGAAATCATGCATTTGATATAAGTAATTATACTGTATTAATAACATTTTGAAATCATGAAGGTTGTTTTTGAAAACATAGACAATGCTTTTGAAATCATGCATTTGATATGTTAAGTAAATACACTATATTAAGAACGTTTTCGAACTATATATATAAATTGTTTTTGAAATCATGAAGGTTGTTTTTGAAACACTCATACTATGTATGTTGAAAAATCAAAACGTAATGGGTATGAGATTTGAAAATACCCTTAGTTATCTAATCAAGGATTCAAAGGCACAGATGTGCAGAAGCATGATTACTCATAATGTCACTTTATTTTCTGTACTTCGTATCTTAGAATAAAACAAGTACTTAGAATTTTCTATGCGAATCATGAGTAAACACAAGAATGGGAAATATTCACAAGAGTAGTTTGTAAGGAACATAGTTCCTTAATGTAGGTATTATAGGGAAATGCCATACACACATGTAACTACACTTGTATATCAGAATTTGTGATCAACGATTTATTTATAAACAAAACAGATTGTTTCACATTACAAGAAAATAGAAGAAACAAAAGCATAAGACAACAACATCTTCTAATCAGCCAACTGCTCATCCGTGGGTTGGAATTGCCTTAGCAAGCTTCAGGCATTTATTCACGAAATGACCCATGTTGCCACAGTTGTAGCACGATCCAGGCGGGAAGCGAGCTTGAGCAGGATTGGCTTGTGGTTGATTTGGACCACCTTGGTTCGGGTTACATCGACAAGCACTTGCCAGGTGACCAACTCGCCCACATGATACACACAGACGACACTGTAAGTGAGCTTGGTGATGCCCATTACATTTGTTGCATATTGGTGTCGTTCCCTTGTATTGCTTCTTAGCAGGTGGTGTTGTCACCCGGATGGGTCCTGCTTGATTTGGTACAGCTGCAGTTGAGCAAACCCTTGCTGTATGACCTATAAGTCCATAAATCTGGCATTTGCGGCACTTCACACTAGCATGATGATGAAGGTTACATTAGTTGCACAAGGGTGCAGTTCCATTGTATGGCTTCCTAGCAGGGGGTTGAGCTGGTTGGTTGGGGATGGCTTGACCATTGTGAGCGACCACGGCGAAGTTCTGATAAGCCTTTCACTTCTTTGACTTCTTAGGGGATCCAGTCTGTTCATCCATGGTCTTTGATTCCTTGATTGGTTTCTTGGCTGGTGGTGCTGTCACTTGGCTAGGTCTTGCCTGTTTTGGTGCAACCGCTACGGGATTCTTTGAAGCTTTACGTTTCTTTGGTTTAGGAGAAGGCTTGGCCTCTGTCTCCTTTGGTGACTCTTGAGTGGCTTCATCCTGGAGACGATACATGGCAATGCCTAAATCCACAGTCTTCAGAATCACTTCGCCTATTCGCAGGGCAAATTTGGCTGTTCGCTCGGACATTTGACCGTTGCTGAGAGGAAGAGACATTCTAGAAGGAAATGAAAGACATAGGAAGAAACATGTGAAAGGTTATCGGATAATCAAAACAGAATGACAACGCATGGAAATTGAGATCATTTGTTTGTTAGCTAAGGCAAACAAATGAGACGGTGACTAATCAAAGTAAGCGGGTCATATTAATGTATCGCAAAGACATGCTTTAGCCTATAAGTGGACACTCACCCAAGAGTTCCCAGGTAAGAGTGACTGGTCCGATTATGTAGATTTGTACGAACACTCTAGCCTTAGACAGAAAACTCAGAGTACAGGTATCCACTCTTCCAGATTGCACGTGTTCACACTATAAGACCCAAACTTTGACGAGGTTTTGAAAATTCAAAGGGGTTTAAAACCTAGTAATCAATCATCCTAGAACAGATGATTAATTTTCAAGGCTGTTTTGAAATTTGTGTTCTTGTTGTGGTTGTCACTTAAGGATAGGTGACGGTATTGTTTTATAACTAAACGTAAGTAAACTCGCGTTAGGGTCCTATGAAGGTTATAGACTAGGTCAAATCATTACTAATAACCTAATTCCCTATAACCATGGGCTCTGATACCAACTTTTCTGTCACACCCCGACCACGTAAAACAACAAAACGTGGCGGAAACGTCGGGGAGTGTTGTAACAGAATCATTGTTTCATAACACATGGAAATTGAAATATTGTTTTATTGATTAAAAGAGTTACAATGTCTTGACAATCAAAGAAATATAACATAAATAACTAGTCTTGCATCTTTTATTGTCACTAAGGCCCAAGTCCGCCTAAGTGTATCTTGATAAATCCTACGCATCATATCCTGAAACACATGTGAAAATAGGTACGTCAGCATAAAAATGCCTGTGAGATACATAGGTTTTGTGAAAATAGAATTCATGACTTATGTTTAAGAAAATGTTTAGTCATGAACCTTGTAATTTGCTTTGTCTTGTAAATCATTTGAAAAGTGATAAATAAACCAAATGATATATATGTATAAAAGAATAATACATGGTTAAGTAAATAACCAAGTAAAATGAGTTTATATCAGATAAGTTGTTTGTAAAACAATGTCTTGTGAAAAGTATGTTATTTGTATAAAATGTTATATGTCTAAATTGAAATAATTCAAATAACGCTACGATATGTAATACCATACAAGCACTTATATATAGGAAGTACCAGCGGCGTATCCACCATGCTTGTATCATATTACACACGCTTCATTACTTAAATCACTTACTCAAACCAAACCACCAAAGTAAAATGTTTACGTATAATCAAATGTCAAAATGTTTGTGTGAAAACTATGTCTAATGTAAATCATGAATTGTGTATATCAATGTCAAAATGTTTATGTCTAATGTAAATCATGAATTTTGTATATAAATGTCAAAATGTTTATGTCTAATGTAAATCATGAATTGTGTATATCAATGTCAAAATGTTTATGTCTAATGCAAATCATGTAATGTGTATCAAAAATATCATGTATGGTAAGTGAAATATATCAACTATACCATATGTGAAATGCACAAAAACAAGGTTTTGATGTAAAACATGGTTTAAATCAAAGTTATGTTTTGTGGAACAAATGCATGCTATACTGATACAAACATCTATGCGGTATTGTGAAAATGTATACATCCAAGCCTTGTGACGGTGGCGGTAAACCCCTAAACGAATTTAAAGGTCTATCTGTGTTATGTTTATCGAATTCGGTCATTCCTTCCACCCAAACAAACCTAGGGTTCAGGAATGGGAGTTGTCAATTCCTCTGGTACCACTACCTACTAACGAATGGCGTAGCTAATGTTAATGAATGTATATTGTCCCATTTGAACAAACCAAATGTCATACCAAAACATGATGAAAACAATGCACTAAGTATGTAATCAAATGAACATACAGAGCGTGAAATGTAATGTAAAACAATGTACTAAGTATGCACCCAATGGACATACATAGCATAAAATGTAATGTAAAACAATGTACTAAGTATGCACACAATGGACATACATAGCATAAAATGTAATGTAAACCAATGTACTAAGTATGCACAAAATGGACATACATAGCATAAAATGTAATGTAAAACGATGTACTAAGTATGCACACAATGGACATACATATAGCATAAACACAATGAAATCATGTACTATAAATGTACTAATGAACATAACAAGCATATGATATGAAAGCATGAAAGGCACGAAAGTAACAAGTAGGCACATGTGTTTCACCCCAAAATGTTTGGAAAACAGTAAAAGAGGGGTCTATGTACTCACTTGAGATTGCTTAGTAGTCCTTGAGTAACAACCAAACAATGCTAGGGATCACGGATATCAAACGGCACCTAATATAGGTAACTAGGTTAATATACCGGACCTAAATCCGAGGATTTGATAGAATGAGGGTTCGTAAACCAAACGAGTATGGATACTCGTGTAATATGGTTTAACAAAGCCCACATACTAAAATGAAACCTAACCTAAGTGCTTACGACCCATTACGACCCGTTTAGGTAGCTTATGCTACTTTAAAGCGTCGTTCGCGTGAAACGCGTTCGGAATGCCTAACTAGACCTATGATAAGTAAAATATGCCTTAACTTGTCTAATATTGTTGCCAAATCAGTTTAGATGTCAAAAGTTATGTTACATATGTTCAAAATGAATTTTGGCGTCAAAGGGGTATTTTGGTAATTTACCTAAGGCATATAAACTACCTATCATACAACTAACTAAACGATGTGACCATAAGGTATAACCTCGGAAGGTTATTCCCTATACAACTATGGTCACCTAATGTGTTTGGTCGGATCCTAATGATCGACCAAATGGGTCGGGTTCGAAAGTATAAGCGATTGTTTAGATCGCTTATCTTACGACCCTATATAAGCACTAAACTAAAAGTGACGAGCTAAGCATGTTAAAAAATGCATAACTAAGTTTAGAAAACAGGTTTGGTATCAAAACAAACGGTTTTGATACCTAAGAGTAGTTTGGTTACAAAATACGCAAGAATGCGCATTTTGGCCGAAACTACGACTCGTCACCGAGCCTAGATAACGTGGTAATCAGTAGGTATAGTCACTAGGGACTATAACCATCGTGATTACGATCACGTTATGAAGTTCAAATGAACTTCGCATTGACATTAAACTGGTCAATGCAGAAAGTCAAACAAAGTTAAAGTTTGACTTTTAACGCTAAAAGAATAAAAAGAATGAAGGATCACTTACAAAGGGTCTCCGAAAGCTTTGATCTCCAAGTAATCTCAGGTAGGAAGTGTATGAACACAACCACTTAGAGAAAAACTCAGATTTCAAGTTGTGAATCAAGGGGTATTTATAGGATTCTTGGGACCGTTAGGATCGTTTATCGAATAACGTGCTTTGATCTCGTCCCTACACTTGTTGCAACCTTATGGTAACTCAAAATGGCCTCTCATGAGCAGGAAAGGGCAAGTGGAATTGAGTTTTGGGTGCATAACAACCGTTAACAGCTGTTTAAACAATTTAATCTGATCTGGGAGGGCCTCACGGCCCGCGTAAGGTATGACCAAACCTTACGCGCCCCGCCTGGCTTGTCTGATCAGCAAACAACTTTCAGAAATGACAGTTTTGGTCCATGTTGACGTTTAAGGCCATTTCCGACATGTTTAAAACCTGTTAAGCCAACTTTAAGGCCCTAAAATGATGCCTAAACATTGTGGACATGAAACATGCTAAAAAATATGCCGGATGTCGGTTCGTTTGGTCGTATGATCACGATGTTTGCTTAATTACGACGAAATGCGCATAAGCGCGAAAAACGATCCAAATTGCGCGACGAATGGAGTTTTCTCATGCCAAACACTAAAATAAAATATTTTAGTGCTTACATAAATTTTTGGATATCCGGATGTATTCAGAACGTAAGTTATGCGCGAAAGTGCAAACTTGTGCACTTTTTGACGTTTTTAGTCCCTGAGTGACCCTAAAGTTTATTTTAGCACACCGAACCCCTCAAAGCCTATTTCTAAGCTATGTAAAGGATATTTATGGTATGTTTAACTCATGGTCATGTTCCAAAATGTCTGTTACAGTTCAAATCGGCATACTTTCGCAGTTTGTCGAATTTAGTCCCTGTAAGCGATTAAACTTGATTTTGTCATACCAAAGCCTTCAAAACTTATTTCTATGTTATGTAAAGTGATTTAAGGTATGTGAAGCGTATTTCACTATTCCGGAGTGTTCGTTGCATTAAACTGGTTATATTTACGCATCAGTGCGCTTATAACCTTCCAGAAAGCGATTTAAAGCTTGAAATCGAACAAGAATTGAGATGTGCAAATGATACACATATTTATACAAGTCCCAAGTATGAAATACAATATTTCATTAGTTTGGTAATTGTTTGACGATTGAAGTGACACAGATGTCACACTTGGGCAGCTTGTTCTGCTCAACTGCCTGATCAGTGAGACGATGAGCCAACTTGTTGATTTGCTGAATGGTGCCAAGATTAGCTGAGGTCACGTGGCTTTGAATTTCTGGCACCAAACCCTTATGGTACAGCTCGATACACTTGATAGGAGGATCCACCATAGTGGGACACAGGATAGCTAATTAGTTCGACATCTTTGTGTATGCCTCGATTTTAGACCCTGTCATCTTCAGATTGAAAAATTCTACCTCTAACTTGTGGATGTCGTCACGACTACAGTACTCTTCATTGATCATATCTTTGAAACCATTCCATGGGGTGGCATTAGCAACCGCCAGCCCTAGCAGTTGAACCTGTGCTTTCCACCAGGTTAACGCAGCACCTTCGAGTGTTCCAGTAGCATATTTCACCCTACGATCTTCAGGGCATTCACACATCTCGAAGACTGATTCGAGCTTCTCAAACAAGTGGAGGAGGCCTACCGCTCCTTCAGTGCCACTGAAAGTAGTAGGTCGACAGTCCATAAAAGTTTTGAAGGTATATGCATGAGGCTGAGCATGTTGACCTGTCGTGTGTGTAAGAAGAAACAATGTTAAGCACAAGTGTTGGTTTACGAGAGTAGGATCTAAAGATCCTAGGGTAAGTTGCAATCGCAGGTTATACCTCTTGCCTGTGCGGCTACGAGTGCTGCAGTAACTTGTTCATTGATTAAAGTTGTCAGCTGGGCTTGAGTCATGTTGATACGTCCACTCATGATCTTCATACCAAAGGAAACATGAGTGAGAGGGGTTCGTGAAAGTGCGATGACAGAAGAGAGTAAGCACACATGCGTTTTCAAAAAATAGTTGTTACGTTCATCTAAGCATACCATGAGCAATGTACTATATAACTAGTAGGTAGACAATATAAACACAAATCATATCACCTATAGTGTTGAGCCTTGCACGTGGAGCGAAGCGTCGTTGTGGATCGTTGAGCACTGTTCAGGTTATAGTCTGGTTTTAACAAAAACTTTTTCCCTTTTTAAAACCAAGTTCACTATAACCAATGGCTCCGATACCAATCTGTCACACCCCCAAATTTCCACATGCAGAGTACCACCGCTTGGAGGCGTGAATGACCAGGATCAAGCCACCAATCATATTGAACATAGCGTATAAATAAATGTAAAACCCAAACACAATATAATTGGTGTCCAACAAAACATAGTCTAAGAAATCAGCGGAAGCATAATGTTTAAAACCAAAACAAAAGTTCAAATGTATCAAATGTTTGACATGGTATATGACAATCCATGTCCCACAACGACCACGCCTCCCCGTGCAAGCTCCATGAGTACCTAACGATCTGCAAGGCATGCAACAACGAGTCAACAACAAAGTTGAGCAAGTTCACAGTTGGTTGATTAGGTATTGCTTTCATTTCAATAATCGTAAGTTTGTTTTGTACACCACGTTTTAATCAGTAACCCTGTTTCCCAAACCTTCTCAATTATTAGTGGGGGCTTCCCATGTGAATTACCAGACCATACCATATCGACTACTAACGAAAGTAGTGCCTTAAGTCATTGTCTATCATCATTGACCCTTTGCCTTAGTCCATTAGTACACGCCCGTCCTACCGGCACGGTGTGAGGTTTGTTAAACCTAATAGCGCTATTAACTAATGACCCGCTCGCCATCGGCCTCGGCGATTAAGTCGATATAAAATGAGGGACTTATGATAGAGTTTTGGTCCAGTATGTTTAATCTTGTTGTCCTACCCAAGGAGGACGAACGTACGTATCCTACCCAAGGAGAATACGCGTGGTTTAAATCTTGGCATCCTACCCATGGAGGATGGCTGTACATATCCTACCCAAGGAGAATATGTAGTTTCCGTTTTAGTTCTTTAACCCATTCCCAACCCTTGGGAATCCCATGCCTTGTAGAAAGTGTGAACTCACCTCGGTTTGCTCGGTAAGATAACTACTCGTTCACAAATAATTCAATCCAATCCTATAGTATTTATACATGCATAATCAGTTGAAAATCACATAGTTAAAGTAACAGTCATGATCATCACATATATTCGAGCAATAACTAACACATAGCATTTAACAGTTATACAAGCTCATGCAACCCATGCTTATCATTAACAACAACTGACTAACCCAGTTAACCCTTATCAGACCTAACCGAGTTACTGTGCATGTTTAACCCTTGACGAAACTCCTTGTTTCGTCAAGACTCCCACTTGATGAAACCCTAAGGTTTCATCGTGCATCCCTTCGGTGAAACCCACCCGTTTCGTCGTGATTACCCTCGGCGAAACCCCTGGTTTCGTCGACATCGGCGTTTCGTCCATTAGGTCAGTTACGTCGTGTAACTAATGATTACCCAGAAACCCTAACCGCCGATCGTCATCATAAAGAAATCATACAATAATCATTCAATCACAACGAACCATGCATTAATCTTAAACGATCTATCACATACAATGACCATTACATGAACACAATTTCATAGATTCAACAATATCAATCAACTTATCCCATCGTTTAACATCCCATTTAACTCAATAACACCAAGAAACCCTAATCGTTAACAGACTCAACATTTTACCGTCACATAATCCGAATAGTGTTTACAAGTATCATTCTCGTTCTTACATATCATAATAATCATCATCAACAATCAAAGGGGATCCAAACATAAGATCAAGCATTACATAACATCGATGAATCATGTTTTCAATTAACATGTTAGCAATGATAACAATCAATTAATCATGCAAGGGTTAAACACTAATCATGATAAATGGAAATATTAACTTGATCGGCCTAAAGGGCTTCGAGAACACAAGATCGCCGTCAGTAGGGAGAGAGAGCTCTATGGTTTCTAATTTGCTAACAGTGTGAGGAAATGAAATTGTTTCACTTAGTTATATCCAAAACAACGTACTGGGCCCTTAATGGGATTCAGCGCAACACTGGGCCGGCGAAACCCAGGGTTTCGTCGAGATTAAGATGGCGAAACTCTCCTCTGTTTCGTCGAAGCGGTTTATGGGGAAACCCTTGGGGTTTCGTCGAACTCATTCAATTTTTAATAATTTAAGTTACATGTTATATCACCAAACATATATAATTTCAACAATCACAAAACGTCTCAACATATATCAAACACGTATGGTTACAAGGCAAACAAATCATGAAAGCGACCAACTAAACAATTAACGTGAAGATGAAATCTTGGAAACTCGAGTTGTCACAACATGTGCATTATTTAATTTTAATAGATAATAACCAGGAGAATCACCAGGGAGCTATAGTAGTATCACCTAAGTCAGCAATGTGAGTACATTCTCTTTTTGTAAATCTTTTTGTGAGTCAAAATGTTTTACCAAAACCTCAAATATTTTAAGATTATAATTAACAGTTATTGAGTCTATGTATTCTACAATTACTGCTGGTATGTTGGGGTTTTGTATACAAAATGTGAAAGACGTTACCATTGGACGACGAGTAGCCAATGAGTAATATGACCCACCAGTCAGGATTGACAGTACTGAATGAGTAACTGTGTAGATATATGTGACAACCGGTAGTTAACGACTCCTAATTACGCTATTAGAAAACATTAAGACGATAATAAATAGTGTTTAAGTCGTAAATGAACTTAATTAGGCCTTTGAAGTGCCTAGGAACGTCTATCCGACTTTACAGTGCGCGAACGGTGGTTTACGGAGAAACCTATTAAAAGTTAAGCGACAACGAATTGAAACCGAACAAAACACTGACAACGCCGACAAGTACGAATTTTGTACGAATATTCTATATTTGTAAATTTAGTTTTGCGAATTTATTATGCTTCCGTTTGTCACAAAACGCAGACGTGAACAAAAACTCGACCGCAGGAACGCACCGGCAACGAAACGGAAGTATCAGACACGCGTATTACCTTTAAAGCTTAAATTTTACGATATATTTTGATTCGTTATCATATTTTTATATCCGAAGTCAAAAACGGATTGGAAAAGGGATCAACACGACAACGACGTGATTTTCGCGATTATTATCGTAAACGACAAATAAACAAGACGACAACGACTACCGGTATTATTCTACATATTTTTAAAACTAAGATTTTATATTATGACGTTACGACAACAGATTTTGGGCCACTTAAAACACGATATTGGGCTTGTGGGCCTTGGGCCCAAGCGCAAGCCCATTAGAGAAAACCTACTATTTAAAAGGGTGAAACCCTAATCCCAATCTCATTTCAACAGCCACATATGAAGTTCTTCTCACCTCTTTCCTTTGTTTTCTATGCTAATCAAAGAACACCCACACATACAACACATTATCATCTTCACAAATTACTTATACACAACACACACTCAAATGAAGATCAGAGCTTCCATCAACACAACACTTTCTTCTTCACTAACACCTCCCTCTCGATCTACTGGGCACGAGACACCCCCTAAACCCCTCATCCCTCTTCACCTTAAACCATACCCACATACGATTCTCCTCTCTTTCTCGTTCAAGTGGAAGCATCAAGGAACACAGCTGGTCAACGGTGAAACACCGGTGACGGCTGCCGGCGACGAGACCAGAAAGAGAGAGCGGAGAAGGAAGGGGAGCCGCCGCACATGGCGGCGACGACGGTGGCGTGGCGGCAGTCGGTGTTGCAGGTCCGACGGGGTTCTGCCCGGTAAACAATTTTAATCGTCATTTTTTAAGATCTGTAAATAAACATGATCTCCGGCTTGTTACGACTTGATTCAGGTGTTGATGGTGTTATGCGTCGGCGGTCCTTGTCACCAGCCGACGAGTTCTGTTTCAAACAGGAGGTCTAGGTTCGAGTTCAAGTGATTTTGTTCAGTTGCAGATCAGAGCTGATTCGGGTTTCATACGGTTACTCGGTTCGGGTCTTGGTCAAACAGTCAACAGCAGGTCAAGTGGTCAACGGCTCGGTCAACGCGGTCAAGTTTAGTTTTGTTGCGGTGCGAGTCGACACTGTCAAACCGAACACTTTCATACGATAAATATAATGTGTATACCTATTTCAAACACTTTAAGTTCGAATAATTATTTTACACCACGACTTCATACTTTTTCTATCCAATAAATATAACGATTTATATTTATTTCAAACGAAGAAATTTATATTTCAAATGTCATGGGTTTCGAATATATATAAATGTATATATATTTTTTTACATCCATCCTACGAAAACGACAGCGGTATATTACCGAATCATACACGACATTTCGCATATGTACCATTATCGGTTTACGTATTTCGATTCATGACGGCTTCGTAAATATATTTATATTTATACATATAAATATTTCGGAAACTAATTCATTTCGAGACTTAGTTTTATCCCGGTTATAAACAAGATCAAATAACCATAGATTGGTTATTCTAAGTCAAAATAACAACACCTTCGGAGAGTCGTTTTCTTTACGACTCGGTAGAGCTCGGACACGTAGCTAATCTACGTTTAAAAAAGAAACTGATAAGTTATTCCTTGTTCGGAATACTATAGATGCACGCTAGCTAATTCACATTCTTGGAACGGTACTATGGAATCACGTTAAGCTAGCTTTGCACGGGAATGTCAAGGTGAGTTCATAACCCCCACTTTTTATGGTTTTATATTTTTATAAATGTTTTCGGTGGTGGAAAGACATGCAAGTTTTTGGAAAAGTATACAATTTTTCAATGAACGAAAACTCATATTTCTAAACCATGTTGCGAATGGATTTCAAGGAACTCGAATGGTTTATGAACGATTTATACTAAACATACCGGTTCTACAAAACGTGCATGATTTCATGACTAGTGACGGGAATGTTCTAGTTTCTACAATGGGAATGGGTTGGTCTGTGTACGAACAACGAGACAACCCAATGGGTTTACGTCCCCCTATTCTTTTAAAATACTTATTAACTTGAGTATGTTTAAGCTATGGAATGAATTTTTGGATCACGTGCGAATAGGTGCTAACTTAGGCACCATTAATCCTTTTAAGGACCACGGAGCAGGGGGCAGATCTATCAGGTATGGGCGAGCCCCACTCACGGTCCTTGTGCGGCCACTTAGAGTGCTTTTGTGTCCATGTCGAAGTGAATCGACACTTAAATCGTCTACTGGGTTGAGTGCCTCCTATGTCAGCACACATATTAATGTCTTGGCTACACATTAATGATCATTAGGTTCATAGACGCTTACATACCAACTTTCGATACTCAAAACCTTCAAATGTTTTAATCCATTTGACACAAACTCATAATACATGTATTTACAAACTTTGATAAGGTTTTCAACTTATGTACAAGAAAGAGGACGGGTTGGTCCTGCTTAAAAAAAACTCTTTTGGGCTCGGCCCATTCTCTCTCGTGCAATGCACAAAGATTCTCGTGGGCTAGACTCACAGTTTTCATATATCATGTCGAGAAAATGATTTTACTATATTTTCTCCACAACTTTTAAACCGGTTATCAAAAAGATTTATTTTAAATCTTTTTCAAAACAAAACAAACTATGAACTCGCTCAACTTTATGTTGATTTTTTTCGCATGTTCTTTCTCAATTTGCATTTTCAAAACTATGGAACGGTTGGAATAGGAGAACCCATGGAAATTCGAGTACTTAGCAGGCATTCATTTTCTAGAAGTCTTAGATCAAACGCTTCCGCTGTGCAATGAAGATACCAGTCCAGTCACGCCAGCTCTGATATTTCGGGGTGTGACAGATTGGTGTCAGTGCTATAGGCTTCAGCGAATTAGGTTTCTGTAGAGATACCTAGGCTTTAACCTCACTTTCCTCCAGGGACTTAGATCATTAAGACTTGAATACATATAGAATGCCTATGTGAAAACTCGAGTTTCCAAGGTCTTCCTCGACACGTAATTTGTTTTGCAATTGTGTTTGCGTGATTTAGTTGCCTTATAATTGTGTATGTTTGTTATATGCTTGAGACGTTGTAATTATGCATGCATGTGTTTACGGTGTTAGTATATAAATTGTGGAACTTGTAAATCATGTAAAGCCTGCAACCCTAACCCGTACATTCAAGTACCCGACGTAAACCATACCCACCCGACGAAATCTCATACTCGACGACGAACTTAGAGTTGGTCGCCACGAAAACACACCTGACGAACTTAGAGTTCGTCGCCTACTGAAGTTCGCTGAAAATGGGCTTTTGGACCATGTAGAGCCCAAAGGTGTTTAAGCTAGAAAAACCCTCTGTACGCATAGTTTACGTAAACTGCTATTAGAGAAACCCTCGAGTCTCTCCCTATCCCTTGTACGACAACAGCCTTGAACACTCGAAGCCTCTTACATCGATCGATTCATTGTTCCTCCTGTTTGGGTTAATGATCAACCATTGATAATTATTTGATTGAAATCATTATGTACTATTTGTTTGGTATCATGTATTAACTGTTATTGTGAAATGCTTATGATAATATGATTGGATAATGATTGATGAATAAGTAATTAGATCTCCGTGATTGTATCAAGTTGTGGATGGTTCTGGTTAATGTGGAATATGATGTTAAACGCTGACCGTGTAGTTTATGACTATGATGGAGTTAATCTTTGTGGTTATGTGATCATATATAGTCTGTTGAGAATGATAGATTGATCGTATGGTCATGATTGTAGTCGTAACATGTGTTAGAGATGGGATGAAACTGTTACTTGATTGGATTCCAATGATGCTGATCGTATGATAGAAATGATGACATAATCGTGGAACTGTTAGAATGTAATTAGGGTTTCTGTGTTATGAAACTGTTGATGATGAAAACCCTGTCCCGACGAAATCACTACCCCGACGAAGACACTGTCCCGACGAAAACCTGGTGCCAACGAAAACCATCTGTCGACGAAATCCAATGTTCGTCGTGGCCCTTTTTCGTCGTGATCCTGTGTCGACGAAAACCTCAAGTTTTCGTCATGAAGCCTTGGGTAGGATATGTACCGCCATCCTCCATGGGTAGAATGCCAATATTAATCCTGCGTATTCTCCTTGGGTGAAGACAAAGTGTCTAGTATAATACTTTTTATTTCTAATCTTTTGCACTTTTTATTTGGTTTTGTATTAATGACTTTAATAACTAGTTACTTATGTTGAAGGTGATCTTTCCTTATCGTTTGTTCGTGGTGTCTTGGCATTATTTTACTGTCTATATAAAATAAAGGATTTTCACCATTCATATCTCCACGGTCTATATGGAGGTATGTTGGCTACCTGGTCGGGGGTTAAGGGAACGGTTTGGTAAAGGTCTTGCCATTGTTCAGCGTTTAGAGGTCCTGCAATGGACATGGGTCAAATTTAGTAGGACCTCCTTCAATGCTTCACGGTATTGGATGGCGGGGGTCCAAACTCTTTGATCCCCTCATAAGTTAACTACTATTAATACTATAACCCGGCTATTTAGGACTGTATCCCTGCTGACTCAGACTACTTAGCCGAGGGTAACGTCACCGCCAAAAGCGGGGCCTACCACAATATTGCATTAATAACTTAATTCATTATCTTCCAATAATCCACCCTTTTAGGATTGTATCCTTGCTGACTCAAACTACTGGGGTGAGGGTAACGTCACCTTCAAAAGAGGGGCCTACTACAATAACTAAGATAATCTCTTAATTATGTGCAAAAGTGCGGAAATAATCAAAAGTTATACCAGATACGAGTCGGAACGAAGTGATTCATCTTGTCTATCTGTTTTTATTTTTATTTTTATTTTCAACATTTTAGTTAGTTTTTATTTTTCTTAGTTTAAAAACATTTTTCTAAACTTTTTTACTTTGATTAGACGTTCAGGATAAACCGGTACTAAAAGCTCTTGTGTCCTTGGACGACCTCGGTATCTTACCAACGCTATACTACGCTCACGATGGGTGCACTTGCCCATATGTGTGTTTAGTGTTAGTAAAATATCGTGTTTTATAAATTTAAAACTTGGCTAAAATAAGTGTTAAAGGGGATTAAAATATACACCTAATATATATAACACTTTACCGCACATCATGTACTAATGGATCTAGGAACTCAGTCAATGATAATAGACATTGACTTAGGGCACAACTTACTTTCGTCAGTTGTCGATATGGTAACGGTCTAGTGGTTCACATGGGGAAGCCCCCACTGGATATGGATATGGTTTCGGAAACAAGGAACTTATTAACTACCAGTTTTCGAATGAACTTATGATTATTCTGAAACAACTTTAAAACGGACAACCAACTGTGAACTCGCTCAACTTTGTTGTTGATTCATTGTTAGATGCCTTGCAGGTCCTTAGGTGCATATAGTTGGAACTTGCTGTCGGGGAAGCTGGAGTGGTCATGGGTCGAGATACATGGAATCACAACACAAGACTAATGGCTATTACATGTGGTTATAAACACTTAACGAATGAATTAAGCTTCCGCTGTATACTGTAAATTATTGTAACGTTGTAACACTTAGTGTTAATAAATGAAAGTTTTATTTTAATGTAACTGTGAGTTCAATGTGATTGGTGGCTAGATCCTCGTCAGTCACGCCCCCTGCGGTGGTACTCCGCTTGTGGATTTTGGGGGTGTGACAGATTGGTATCAGAGCCATTGATTATAGTGAAGTTGGTTTTAAAAAGGGAAAAGTGTTTTTATAAAACTAGACTATAACCGAACAGTTTTGACATCAAGAATACGACCATGACACTCAGCTCCAGATTGCAAGGTTCGTCTCTCGTATACTCATTGTACTGCATAACTAGTGAACACCAACATATGATATTGCATGTGATTGCATGTATAGCACAACAGTATGAATTCATGTGTTACTTGCACATGTTATGTGACTATTAGGGTGGTATTTCCCTAAACATTCATGACTTACGCTTCGTGATGCCTTTTGTTTGCTACTTGTGTTTGAGGAACCATTTGACATGAGTTAGGAGGAGCTGAGATAAGCATGCAAATCACAATATTATTGTGGGTGCACACATAATAATAGTGTGGGGTGCATGCGAGTCCCAGTGAGGCTTAACAAGTGAAAAAGGGGTTCCGTTCCGTTATTTGATAGATATGCAACATAACAAACTTATAGGGGTCATAGCAGTGATTGCTCCCTACTCGAACGCGAATTTTCATTCGTCTCTAGATCCTTTTGAATCTCGATGCTATCGAGTATCACCTGAACACCCATCTGAACACCTAGCAAACCATGTAGAATGTTAGGTGCTTATACGAACGTCCCTGAGATGGATGTCACAGCGTCGAATGATTGATCGATACCTTTCTTACTCTTCTTCGTTTGCTGGAACTTATGTATTGACGTCTTTGATTTCGAAGCGCGATCACTCCTGCAACACTCTCGTAACCTACCGTGTATTGCTCAGTCAACTTGCAAGAATAATGGACCTCAGCATTTGAACGACCCTAGTTATTAGCAACGAACATCAGCGGTTTGACTCCAATCGAATCCTTAAACCCAACCAGCGACTTAGGGGAGTCAACTCTTACGAATCAACCATGGCATAAGCAATGACAATCGACTATAAAATGGAAGGTGTAACTGCCAGCACAGTGAGTAGCACTCTAGGACGTGGCTCAGGATGTGAAGAGATGGGCCTTGATGGTGAAGAATCGTAGGGCTTCGTTTCGAGCAACGACATTGGGAGCAACAGTCACAACGACAACAAGTTATTCGTAACCCTAGTCTACAGTATGGAAATAAAGGTGCCTACCCCATAGATTGGCCGTGGTTAAGTTAAAAAGGCAACTACCAAAGGAACAAAGACAGCACTTGAAATCCTGGTAATGAAAACAACAACACTGGAAAAGATGCTCATGGAAGGGCATTTAGGATTGGCGTAGGTGGCCTACATATTCTTGGTGACTAATTACTTCGTCATTGTTCTGCTTAACCTTGATGCTTCTTGAAACCGAACCTGTTGTTGAATCAACTAAGGGCAAGTCAAATTGGAGCCTCGTATGTTCGTTGAGATGCAAACGCGACCTTGTGGGACAAGCGTTCGACATCGACCTTCTTTATGCTATCCTCGATGGTTTCAAGCAGTAGTTAGAATGGGTTGGTAATCCATACATCGCCCAGATATACCTTGTGAGAAGAAAACTTTGCGTATCCCTCTCCCCAGTGGAGAATCGTAATCTGTTTCGAGGTATCGGAATTGTGCAAAGGTGAGCGTCAATTCTGCAATGAAAGCCCGGAAGTGTCCACGGAAGGATTATCCCTCTGTGTTAGCACTTAATATTGATGTTAAGGCTAAGGAAAGAGGATCGAGGATCCACCATTTGTTCATGATTTCTACCTATGTGCTACCAGAAGAACTATCAGGTGTACCTTCATTTCGTCCGGTGGAATATCAGATCAGCATCATGTCAGAAGCAGCCATGATTGCTCGTACTCTTACCATCCTGCACCAGGAGGGTTGTAAGAGTTGTTTAAGCAACTACATGGATTATCGAACAGGGGTTTTATCGAACCTAGTTTTCTGCTTTGGGGAGCCCCAGTTATACCAGGAAATATAAGCCTTTCGTATGTGTTTTGATTATCGATAACTCAGCAAGGTAACAGTCAAGAACCGTTCTCTCCAACCATGTAGTAACACCCCATTAACTAGTTGCGAGGGACAAGCTTCCATTCGAGGATTGATTAACTAGCAAGCTATTATCAGACGGAAGTCCAAAGGGGGATGTTCCCGGAACGGCCTATCGAACGCAAAATGGCCATTGCGACCTTGTACGCCATGACCATTGAGTTAATCAACACACCAGCAGCTATATAGATCACATGAATCGACTATGCTTATTGATGATGTGTTGAATCATTTCTAGGAGAAAGGAACATCATGGACGACAGTTGTATCTTATTCTAGAGCTCCTGAGGGAGGAGCCATCACGTGTGAAGTCTTGTTGGATGTAACTCCTAGATTCGAGAGATGCATTTTGATCATGTAACCAACGAAGTGGGAATACACGTGGATCTTGCTAGGATCCATTTTGTTAGAGACTGACCAACACCAAAGATCGCTGATCTTAAATCTATTTAGCACTAGCCGGGTGCTGTGTTTGTGGAAGATAAACAGGGGGACGTCTTTTCAGCTTTCAAAACGCAACTCAGCAGTACATTGGGCATCGTCTTTAACCGAAAGTACTAATGACTTAGTAGTATACTATGACGGTTTGAATCAGAGTCCCAGTCACACGGCGATGCAACATGAGAAGATGATGACTTATGTAATGAAATCATGAAGAGGAACATCACAACATATAACCTGCGGTGGGAACCGTGGTTCTCGGATGTATATTGGAGGCATTACTTGGACGGTACCAAATGCAATACCTAGACCAATCACAAGGGCATCCCGTGTATCGATGTTTGAAAGAGCTAAAGCAGGCAATGACATCGCTGGATGGAACTTCTGAATGAGTACGACCATGAAACCTGAACGTACGCGAGATCTGCAGCTCGCTATCGACCCTAACTTACCTAATCAAGCTCGCTCTGCTGAAACTAGAGAACTGAAGGAAGAGGATTTTCAAGTCGAACCCATGCGGGGCATGGAGAAGCAACCATTGACCGGCCGGACGATACTCGTTACCTCAGGGATCGAAAGTGGGTCTCATTTTGTGGAAACTGTAGGGAACTCGTGTTGAGCAAAGCACACCGGCCTCGATATTCTAGTCGTCTGGGTTTGGATGAGAGACACTAGGATTTATAAACCTTGTACTGATGATCGAGCATGAAGGCCCACCTAGTTAAGAATGTGACAGATGGATTGACTGGTGGGAAAGTTAAAGTGTGGTATTAGCAACCATCAATACCCACATGGAAACGAGAACAGACTGCCATGGAATTTGGTCGCTAGTCTACTTACAACTCGAAACGGAAACAATACCACCTGCCGAACGTTGATTGTCTTGTGTAACCAGTACACTTTCTAGCCATCAAGTAAACAAAAAAGTTTTCTACAATTGCAGTTATCTGCCTGAAGGAAGTGGTTGTTAAGCACGGGGTGCCAACCTCCATTATCTCTGATCGCGTCATGCGATCTGCATCCGATTTGTGGCAAGCGATGCATAACTCCTGTGGCTTACGTCTAGACATGAGCACAACATATCATCCATAGACGGATGGGCAAACTGAACGCACCATCCAAACTCTAGAAGACATGCTTCGAGCATGTGTAATCGATTTTGGCAATGGTTGGGAAAGACACCTCCCTTTAGTGGAATTTTCGTATAATAACAACTACCACACCAGTATCCAGGCCGCTCCGTTTGAGGCATTGTACGGACGTAAATGCCGATCACCTCTTTCCTGGGCAGAAGTTGGTGACAACCAAATCACAGGCCCAGAACTTGTGGTAGACACAACTGAGAAGATTGCTCAGATACGACAACGAATGGCGACAGCTCGTGAACGTCAGAAAAGCTACGCTGATAAGCGCAGGAAACCACTCGAGTTCCAAGTTGGGGATTGAGTGCTACTCAAATTCTCACCTTGGAAAGGTGTAGTTCGTTTTGGCAAACGAGGCAAACTCAATCCACGTTATGTCGGACCGTTCGAAATCATTGAGAAAATTGGTAAAGTCGCTTACAAGTTGAATCTACCTGATGAACTCAGTGGAGTTCACAACATATTCTACATGTCAAATCTGAAGAAGTGTCTGTCAGATGAGACCCTCATAGTTCCTTTGAAGGAACTCACAACCGACGATCAGTTGCGATTCGTCGTGGAACCAGTTGAAATCACAGACCGAGACGTTAAGGTTCTCAAGCGCACCAGAATACCTCTTGTTCGAGTTCGTTGGAACTCCCGCCGTGGCCCAGAGTTCACCTGGGAACGAGAAGATTAAATGAAACACAAGTATCCCCAGTTGTTCGAGAACAGTGCATCCACTGTTGAGGCTGAAGCTACTGCGGAATTTTGGGATGAAATTCCAAACCAACGGGGGGATGATGTGACAGCCCAGGAAAACCAGGAAACAACGCAACACAACTAGCTTCCTCAGAAACCACGTGCTAAATTTCAGGACGGAATTTCTTTCAAGTTGGGGATAATGTGACAACTCGAGTTTCCACGGTCTTCCTCGACACGTTTATTTTGCAATTGTGTTTGTGTGATTTAGTTTCCTTATAATTGTGTATGTTTATTATATGCTTGAGACGTTGTAATTATGCATGCCAGTGTTTAAGGTATTAGTATATAAACTGTGGAACTTGTAAACGATGTAAAGCCTGCAACCCTAACCCGTACATTCAAGTACCCGATGAAAACCATACCCACCCGACGAAAACTCATACTCGACGATGAACTTAGAGTTCGTCGCCACGAAAACACACCCGACGAACTTAGAGTTCGTCGCCTACTGAAGTTCGCCGAAAATGGACTTTTGGCTTATGTAGCGCGCAAAGGTGTTTAAGCTATAAAAACCCTCTGTACGCATAGATTACGTAAACTACTATTAGCGAAACCCTAGAGTCTCTCCCTATCCCTTGTACAACGACAGCCTTGAACACTCGAAGCCTCTTACATCGATCAATTCATTGTTCCTCCTGTTTGGGTTAGTGATCAACCATTGATAATTATTTGATTGAAAACATTATAGACTATTTGTTTGGTATCATGTATTAACTGTTATTGTGAAATGCTTATGATCATATGATTGCATGATGATTGATGAATAAGTAATTAGATCTTCGTGATTGTATCATGTTGTAGATGGTTCTGGTTAATGTGGAATATGATGTTACATGCTGACCATTTAGTTTATGACTATGATGGAATTAATCTTTGTGGTTATGTGATCATAAATAGTCTGTTGAGAATGATAGATTGATCGTATGGTCATGCATGTAGTCGTAACAGGTGTTAGAGATGGGATGAAACTGTTACTTGAATGGATTCCAATGATGCTGATCATATGATAGAAATGATGTTATAATCGTGTAATTGTTAGAATGTAATTAGGGTTTCTGTGTTACGAAACTGTTTATGATGAAAACCCCCCCGATGAAGACACTGTCCCAACGAAAACCTGGTGCCGACGAAAACCCTCTGTCGACGAAATCCAATGTTCGTCGTGGCCCTTTTTCGTCGTGATCCTGTGTCGACGAAAACCTCAAGTCTTCGTCATGAAGCCTATAGGGAACAGTAGGTTAATTTGTTCATGTAAACTATGTGCATGTTAGAAATTGATTGTTGTTATTCACTATTAACGATGTTTTCTTATAAGAGGATGACTTAATTTGGTTCTTACACCAAGTACACTTAACTGATAAACATGGCTATGGAACATACATGTAAACTTTGAATCTTTTATGGGTTGATTAACTGTTTATGTGTTATTTGATAATAATTGCCCAAGCACACCTTGTGATGTTAGATTTCATGTGAATCATTACGAGCATAAACTGATTGTGTATACGTGCATACTATTGGCTTTGATTGAATTGTTTGTGCACAAGTAGTTGAGCATACCGAGCAAACCGAGGTGAGTTCACAATCTTTAAAAGGCATGGGATTCCCGGTGGTTGGGAATGGGGTTAAAGAACTAAAACGGAACCTACATATCCTCCTTGGGTAGGATATGTACCGCCATCCTCGATGAGTAGGATTCCAATATTAATCTGGCGTATTCTCCTTGGGTAGAATACGTACGTACGTTCGTCCTCCTTGGGTAGGACAACAACCTTAAACTTACTAGACAAAACTCTATCATTAAGTCCCTCATTTTTATATCGACTTAATCGCCGGGCAAATGGCGAGAGGGTCATTAGTTAATAGCGCTATTAGGGTTGACAAGCCTCACACCGTGCCGGTAGGACGGGCGTGTACTAATGGATCTGGGCACTCAGTCAATGATCATAGACATTGACTTAGGGCACAACTTACCTTCGTCAATTGTCGATATGGTAACGGTATAGTGGTTCACATGGGGAAGTCCCCACTGGATATGGATATGGTTTGGGAAACAAGGAACTGATTAACTACTGGTTTTCGAATGAACTTATGATTATTCTGAAACAACTTTAAAACGGACAACCAACTGTGAACTCGCTCAACTTTGTTGTTGATTCGTTGTTACATGCCTTGCAGGTCCTTAGGTGCATATTGTTGGAACTTGCTATCAGGGAAGCTGGAGTGGTCATGGGTCGAGATACATGGAATCACAACACAAGACTAATGGCTATTACATGTGGTTATAAACACTTAACGAATGAATTAAGCTTCCGCTGTATACTGTAAATTATTGTAACGTTGTAACACTTAGTGTTAATAAATGAAAGTTTTATTTTAATGTAACTATGAGTTCAATGTGATTGGTGGCTAGATCCTGGTCAGTCACGCCTCCTGCTGTGGTACCCCGCTTGTGGATTTTGGGGTGTGACAGCCTAAGACTCGAATATGGGTTCCAACCGTTGTCGAAACAATGATTCAACATGTTGGTTTTAAACACACAAGTGTTGTGTTTGATACACGGTACTGGAAACGATTACATACACTAAGCATAACCTTGAGAGCTTTGATAACATGCATTTAGGACCTCTGAAAAGCTTATGTCGAAACTCATTAAAGGTCCTCACTTAGAAACCGTGACTAATAACTCGGGCAAACGCCATTATCTATGTGGTCTATACTATTCTAATAACCAAACAGGTAATCTACGCGAAACGAAACACTAGCGCACGAGAATAGATGGAACTCAAATTATACGTCCACGGATGTCGGAGCACATCACATTCTACGCGACACAAAACGCTAGTGCACAAGTATACATGAAACTTAAGCTATACGTCAGCGGACGTCGAAGTATATCATACACGACTTTCGAGGCAAGGCCTTTGGAAAACACAATTAGGCACGATAATAGCGATACTAGTCCCGACAGCGGGAGAACTACCGATTGCAATGCAGCACTTTGCCACGTGAACCTGCAAATGACATGAATCTCGCTGAGGTACGTTAGAACAAGATTTCACAATAGTCGCTACATAGTCTAATGATACTCACAACTATTGGCGTTGCAAAAGCAGTCACATGCCTTCGCACCCCCTACTTTATTTATGGCGATTACGCTATGTTCGACATTCCATGGTAATGTCACCTAAATCCGGTTCACGGATGAAGATCTAGGTAAAGTACTCAAATTTCTTTTATAGAAATTCTGACTTTTGAATATAGTGAGTAGATTTTCGTATTTCTACTCCCCCTACTGGTCATTGCATGACGCAGATTTTCTTTCATAATAGCGAATACTCATTTGCATTATTCTTGATAAATTTATATGCTACGCATGCATTGATGTTGCACATGTGGTTCGTTGATTCGTGAAGACCATCAGGGACTTCACTCTAAGTTGTTGTATTATCAACGTTCAATATTTTTCGCTATATTCGAGTTTTGCATTGTGATCTAGAAGACCTCCATTATTGTAAAGCGTTGACGTTTTGATATCAAGTCAACGGATTTCTTGGATAACTCATTTTCTTTTGAGTGGCATACATGGTATTTCGTTATGGCCATGTCAAAATTTTCTTATTGATACATGAATTCACTATTGGATTATGATTCAACCAAGTTTAACTGATTGAACTTGCTCGTAATATATAATCGATTCAAGGTCCCGTATGATGGATTGAGACCATCATATTTGAAATAATCCCAACAAGCACTTCATTTGTCTTGAACCATAATAGGCTTGTTTGGTCTTCGACTTCACTGAATCATTTCTTTGATCACGATCACCCAATGGTGGCGTCTTTCACAAGTTTGAAGCTTGCGCTAATCTCGTTGCTCACATCATGTACGGATTTAATTAATTATTTATTTGTTTATTGATATTAAATCCGCTTTGTTGGTTTATCATATTAAAGCAATCTTAACACAATCGTGTGTTAAGATAATGGTACACAAATTTATTTCATTTTCCGGTGTACCTCATACCGGTTCATTCATCATCGATCGAACGTTTTGCGATATTTATTGCTCGTTCATCTTCGATCGAAAAACATTATTCATTCATTTCATTTTCAATCAAAAATTCCATGAGATTTGTTTGAAACAAACATTCGGATTTACTTCGTTGAACCTTCAGTCGAATTCAAACACGGGGAACTTGTTTGATCACCTCTATTATTGAATTATTTCATTCACTACGACACCTTGTGGTGTCGGTATGAACTTGTAGCTTGGGCTAATCATGATTAAGCATTTCATGCCAAACACGGTGATACTTTCTTGATCACCGTTATTATCGAATTATTTCACTCACTACGACACCTTGTGGTGTCGGTATAAACTTGTAGCTTGTGCTAATAACGATCAGCAGTCTCATGTAAAACTATATATGCTTTTCGTTTGACACATCATTTAAGTAGTCTTAATGCAACTATGTATTAAGATGATGATACACCAGGTTCGATTGCATTTCATTTCGGTGTATCCCTGCAACTCAATAACGTCATGTCACACCCCGACCACGTAAAACAACAAAACGTGGTGGAAACGTCGGGGAGTGTTGTAACAGAATCATTGTTTCATAACACATGGAAATTGAAATATTGTTTTACTGATTAAAAGAGTTACAATGTCTTGACAATCAAAGAAATATAACATAAATAACTAGTCTTGCATCTTTTATTGTCACTAAGGCCCAAGTCCGCCTAAGTGTATCTTGATAAATCCTATGCATCATATCCTGAAACACATGTGAAAATAGGTACGTCATCATAAAAATGCCTGTGAGATACATAGGTTTTGTGAAAATAGAATTCATGACTTATGTTTAAGAAAATGTTTAGTCATGAACCTTGTAATTTGCTTTGTCTTGTAAATCATTTGAAAAGTGATAAATAAACCAAATGATATATATGTATAAAAGAATAATACATGGTTTGTAAAACAATGTATTGTGAAAAGCTTGTTATTTGTATAAAATGTTATATGTCTAAATCGAAATGATTCAAATAACACTACGATATGTAATACCATACAAGCACTTATATATAGGAAGTACCATCGGCGTATCCACCATGCTTGTATCATATTACACACGCCCGTTACTTAAATCACTTACTCAAACCAAACCACCAAAGTAAAAAGTTTATGTATAATCAATGTCAAAATGTTTGTGTGAAAACCATGTCTAATGTCTATGTCTAATGTAAATCATGAATTGTGCATATCAATGTCGAAATGTTTATGTCAATTGTAAATCATGTAATGTGTATCCAAAATATCATGTATGGTAAGTGAAATATAATCAAATGGTTACAACGGTTCACATAGTCAAATGGTTACAACGGTTCACATAGTCAAATAGTTACAAACGGTTCAAAATGTAATATAATGTATTCATATGCTGGATGAGCATATGCAACAAAATGTAAGCATGTGATGAATAACAAATGTACTAAGTATGCACACAATGGACATACATAGCATAAAATGTAATGTAAAACAATGTATTAAGTATGCACATAATGGGCATACATAGCATGAAATGTAATGTAAAACGATGTACTAAGTATGCACACAATGGGCATACATAGCATGAAATGTAATGTAAAACGATGTACTAAGTATGCACATAATGGGCATACATAGCATGAAATGTAATGTAAAACGATGTACTAAGTATGCACACAATGGGCATACACAGCATGAAATGCAATGTAAAACGATGTACTAAGTATGCACACAATGGGCATACATAGCATGAAATGTGATGTAAAACGATGTACTAAGTATGCACACAATGGGCATACATAACATGAAATGTGATGTAAAACGATGTACCAAGTACGCACACAATGGGCATACGTAGCATAAAATGTAGTGTAAAGAGATGTACTAAGTATGCAACAAAGGACATACATAGCAAAAACACAATGAAATCATGTACTATAAGTGTACTATTGAACATAACAAGCATATGATATGAAAACATGAAAGGCACGGAACTAACAAGTAGACACATGTGTTCCACCCCAAAACAGTTTGAAAACAGTAAAAGAGGGGTCTATGTACTCATCTGAGATTGCTTAGTAGTCCTTGAGTAACAACCAAACAATGCTAGAGATCACGGATATCAAACGACACCTAATATAGGTAACTATGTTAATATACCGGACCAAAATTAGAGGATCGGATAGAATGAGGGTTCGTAAACCAAATGAGTATGGGAACTCATGTAATATGGTTTAACAAAGCCCACATACTAAAATGAAACCTAACCTAAGTGCTTACGACCCATCACGACCCGTTTAGGTAGCTTATGCAACTTTAACGCGTCGTTCGCGTGAAACGCGTTCGGACCGCCTAACTAGTCCTATGACAAGTAAAATATGCCTTAACATGTCTAATATTGTTGCCAAATCAGTTTAGATATCAAAAGTTATGTTACATATGCTTAAAATGAATTTTGGCGTAAAAAGGGCATTTTGGTAATTTACCCAAGGCATATAAACTACCTATCATACAACTAACTAAACATTGTGACCATAAGGTATAACCTCGGAATGTTATTCCCTATATACTATGGTCACCTAATGTGTTTGGTCGGATCCTAATGATCGACCAAACGGGTCGGGTTCGAAAGTATAAGCGATTGTTTAGATCGCTTACCTTACGACCCTACATAAGCACTAAACTAAAAGTGACGAGCTAAGCATGTTAAAACATGCTTAACTAAGTTTAGAAAACAGGTTTGGTATCAAAACAAACGGTTTTGATACCTAAGAGTAGTTTGGTTACAAAATACGCAAGAATACGCATTTTGGCCAAAACTACGACTCGTCACTGAGCCTAGATAACGTGGTAATCAGTAGGTATAGTCACTAGGGACTATAGCCATCGTGATTACACTCACGTTATGAAGTTCAAACGAACTTCGCATTGACCATAAACTGGTCAACGCAGAAAGTCAGACAAAGTTTGACTTTAACGCTAAAACGAATAAAAAACCAAAAGAACACTTACAAAGGGTCCCCGAAAGCTTTGATCTCCAAGTAATCTCAGGTAGGAAGTGTTTGAACACAAACACTTAGAGAAAAACTCAGATTTCAAGTGGGTTTTGCAAGTGAATCAAAGGGGTATTTATAGGATTCTTGGAACCGTTAGGATCGTTTATCGAATAACGTGCTTTGATCTTGTCCCTACACTTGGTGCAACCTTGTGGTAACTCAAAATGGCCCCTCATGAGCAGGAAAGGGCAAGTGTGGGTGAGTTTGGAGTGCATAACAGTTGTTAACAGCTGTTAAAACTGAATTAACTGATCGGGGAGGCTGACACGGGCTACATAAGGTATCACCCAGGGCTTACGCGGGCTGCCTGGGGGTCCTGATCAGAAAACAACTTTGCAAAATGATAGTTTTGGTCCCTGTTTCTGTTTAAGGCCATTCCCGACACTTCTAAGGCCCGTCAAGCCAACTTTAAGGCCCTAAAATGATGCGTAAACATTTTGGGCATGAAACATGCTAAAAAATATGCCGGATGTTGGTTCGTTTGGTCGTACGCTCGCGATGTTCGCTTAATTACGACGGAATTCGCACAAGCGCGAAAAACGATCCAAATTGCGTGACGAATGGATTTTTCTCATGCTAAACACTAAAATAAAATATTTTAGTGCTTACATAAATTTTTGGATTTCCGGATGTATTCAGAACGTAAGTTATGCGCGAAAGTGCAAACTTGTGCACCTTTTGACGATTTTAGTCCCTGAATGACCCAAAAGTTTATTTTAGCACACCGAACCCCTCAAAGCCTATTTCTAAGCTATGTAAAGGATATTTATGGTATGTTTAACTTATGGCCATGTTCCGGAATGTCTGTTACAGTTCAAATTGGCATACTTTCGCAGGTTGTCAACTTTAGTCCCTGTAGACGATTAAACTTGATTTTGCCATACCAAAGCCTTCAAAACTTATTTCTAACTTATGTAAAGGTTATTTAAGGTATGTTAAGCCTATTTCACTATTCCGTAGTGTTCGTTGTATTAAACTGGTTATATTTACGCATCAGTGCGCGTATAACCTTCCAGAAAGCGATTTAGAGCTTGAAATCGAACAAAAATTTATATGTGCAAAAGATACACATAGAGCTTGAAATCGAACAAAAATTGATATGTGCAAAAGATACACATATTTATATATAGATCTCAAGTATGAAATACAATATTTCATTGGCTTGGTATTTGTTTGATGGTCGCAGTGACCCAGGTGTCACAGTCTCCCCTACTTTAGGAAATTTCGTCCCGAAATTTATTCGTAGGAATCTATCTGTGACTTTGTGTCAAATAACCACCAGAGATATGGAAGGCATAATCCTGTCATTTCCTTAACGGAGATTCTTCAGAAACGAAAATGAACGAACGGAGTCATTTTCTTCAACGAGTATTCTTTAGAGGCGGAAATGAAGGAATAAACAAACGGGTATTCATTTCCTCAACGGGCAATCTTCAGAAACGAAAATGAATGGACTGAGTCATTTTCCTCAATGAGTATTCTTCAGATGCGGAAATGAAAGAATAAACAAACGGGTATTCATTTCCTCAATGGGCAATCTTCAGAAACGAAAATGAACGGACCGAGTCATTTTCCTCAACGAGTATTCTTCAGATGCGGAAATGAAAGAATAAACAAACGGGTATTCATTTCCTCAACGGACAATCTTCAGAAACGAAAATGAACTAACGGAGTCATTTTAAACGGTTGCTTCATCAGAAATGGAAATGAAAAAGGATAATCAAACGGATATTCATTTCCTCAACGGACAATCTTTAGAAAACGAAAATGAACAAACAGAGTCATTTTCAATGGGTGCTTCCTTAGAAATGGAAATGAAAAAGGATAATCAAACGGATATTCATTTCCTCAACGGACAATCTTTAGAAAACGAAAATGAACAAACGGGGTCATTTTCAACGGGTGCGGGTGCTTCCTTAGAAATGGAAATGAAAAAGGATAATCAAACGGATATTCATTTCCTCAACGGACAATCTTCAGAAACGAAAATGAACAACCGGAGTCATTTTCAACGGGTGCTTCCTCAGAAACGGAAATGAAAAGGATAATCAAACGGATATTCATTTCCTCAACGGACAATCATCGGAAAGGAAAATGAACAAACGGAGTCATTTAAAACGGGTGCTTCCTCAGAAACGGAAATGAAAAGGATAATCAAACGGATATTCATTTCCTCTACGGACAATCTTCAGAAACGAAAATGAACAAACGGAGTCATTTTCAACGGGTGTTTCCTTAGAAACGGAAATGAATAGAGTTAACTCTAGGCACATGACAAAACTTGTTGTGGTTTCTGTGCACTAAATTCCATAATTATGTATGCATCCATAATTACGTAATTTCTTGCACAGTCTGCACCGTTTGTCTTGTAATGTTTAGGGGAAGAAAATCAAGCCTGTGATGAGGGTGACTAGACTACCATAGGGTCCTTTTAATTAGATCGACAGATGATCTTTTTTTTTAATTAGGCAACCAAGGAGTCCTTTCAGCTATTTCATCACATGATGTTCCTAACCAGATTTTTGGATCAATCTGTTTAACTAGACCACTCAAGGGGTTTAATTATGGAGTAGTACTTTATAATCTAAGGGACTTAACTACAACGTAGAAGTCCATTAAGGATTTTAGATAGTACCTTTGGGTATCCTACTATGAATCCCTTATACGAATGATATGGAATATTCTACGAGGATTTGGATAACAAAAACTTGGATTACACCAAAAACATAAAAGGGAACACATAAGCACATAATCACATAGTTGTTTAACTCGGTTATTAATTTGTTATTAACTTGTTAGTGATTGAATATGGATATTCAACGTACACCAGGAAACCAGTCGTTGGACTTCAATGTCCTCTGGGATCTATCTGAAAAGATAGGATGATCTCCCAAAAATTCGATTTTGTTTTCAAAGAAACGTAACATTCGAATTAAGGAACACTTCAATTTTAGGATTTACAGAAATATCCTTAGGTACCATTATTATGGATTTATAGTGGTACTTTGGGTATTCGTCCAGTGTTGTAACTTGCGCCTTGTACTTCGTTTCCTTAGAAGAAACGGGTACTTAGGAATTTCGTGGAAAACGCAAGAGATCATAAGATGGAAAAATTTTGGGGGTAGTTTACTTTTCAAGGAATACGATTCCTTGCTTGTCGGTATTGTAGGGGATATGTTCTTTATACATACAACCACATAAATACATTGCAATGTAAATAAAAGATTTATTTATAAACAATGATAACAACTGTTTCATGGACCTTGACAACAAAAGAAAATAATACATAAGACGTGATTATTTCTAAACGATGTTGTCTTCTGGTCGGTCAGATGCTCATCCCTGTGCTGGATTTGCATTAGCAAGCTTTGGACAATTTCTTCGGAAATGACCCATCTCGCCACAGTTGAAACAAGAACCTGGTAGAAAACGACCTTGAGCGGGATTGTTGCCAGCTTGGTTTGGTGCAGCTGCAGCTGGGTAGACTCTTGCTGTATGGCCTATAAGTCCACAAGTTTGGCATTTGCGGCACTTTACATTGGCATGATGATGGAGGCTACATTGGTTGCACAAGGGTGCATTTCCATTGTATGGCTTCCTAGCAGGGGGTTGAGCTGGTTGGTTGGGGACGGCTTGACCATTGTGAGCGACCACGGCGAAGTTCTGAGAAGCCTTTCACTTCTTTGACCTCTTAGGGGATCCAGTCTGTTCATCCATGGTCTTTGATTCCTCGATTGGTTTCTTGTCACTTTTTCGAAAAAGTTTACCTTTCCTGATCTGAGATTCAGTCAAGGTTGTGGCTAGCTCAATGGCATGTCTAACTGTAGTAGGGTTGCTACCAGTCACAATGTCTTGTATTGAGTCAGGGAGACCATCAATGTATTTTTCGATCGCCTTATCCAAAGGCGTAACCATGGTAGGACACAACAGGCTCAGTTCCTCATATCGATCAGTGTATGCTCGATGTTCACCGCTGTCTTGCTTAAGATCGTCGAATTCCCTTTCCAAGGCCCTGATCTCGTGACGAGGGCAGAATTCCTTCATCATCAGAGCTCGAAGCTCTTGCCACGTTTGCGCCAGTGCCACATCAGCACCCCTATCTCTCATCACATCATTCCACCATGTCAAAGCTCGTTTCTCAAAGACACTAGATGCGAATTCTACCTTTCGCTCGATTGGACATTGAACATGCCTGAAGGTGCTCTCTAGACTCTCGAACCATTGCAAAAGTGCAGTCGCTCCTTGAGACCCAGAAAACTTTGATGGCTTAGCCGAGTTGAACGTCTTAAAGTTGCTGGGGGCATTATTGTTGTTGAGGGCTTGGTTACATTGAGCAACGATGTTCGGGATTGCAGCAGTCATTTGCTGTGTAATGACAGCTGCCAGCTCTTCAATAGATACCTGATTTTCGCGTCGTGGAGGCATTCTAAAAGGGGAAACAAGAGAGAAAACAAATGAAATGGCATTGGGTAAGAATAGGATGTTACAATTACCGACCAAAATCATGGGTGATGGTCATTTGTTTGAACCACGAAGCAAACAAACGACACACAAAGGCTGAATCAAAGCAATTAGATCCTCATAATGTATCACGAAGACATGCTCGCCTATAAGAGGACACTCACCCCAAGAGTTCCCAGGTAAGAGTGACTGGTCCGATTATGTGGATTTGTACGAACACTCTAGCCTTAGACAGAAAACTCAGGGTACATGCATTCACTCTTCCAGTTTGCACGTGTTCACACTATTTAGGACCCAAAACTTTGACAAGATTTTGAAAACTCAAAGGGGTTCAAAACCTTATAACAGAGGGTTCAAAACCTTACAATAGACGGTTCAAAACCTAGTAATCAATCATCCTAGAACAGATGATTAGTTTTCAAAGCGGTTTTGAAATCTATGTTCTTGTTGTGGTCGTCGCCTAAGGATAGGTGACGGTATTGTTTTATGACTAACCGCAAGTAAACTCGCGTTAGGGTCCAAGGAAGGTTATAGACTAGGTCAAAGCATTACTAATAACCTAATTCCCTATAACCATTGGCTCTGATACCAACTTTTCTGTCACACCCCGACCACGTAAAACAACAAAACGTGGAGGAAACGTCGGGGAGTGTTGTAACAGAATCATTGTTTCATAACACATGGAAATTGAAATATTGTTTTATTGATTAAAAGAGTTACAATGTGTTGACAATCAAAGAAATATAACATAAATAACTAGTCTTGCATCTTTTATTGTCACTAAGGCCCAAGTCCGCCTAAGTGTATCTTGATAAATCCTATGCATCATATCCTGAAACACATGTGAAAATAGGTACGTCATCATAAAAATGCCTGTGAGATACATAGGTTTTGTGAAACTAGAATTCATGACTAATGTTTAAGAAAATGTTTAGTCATGAACCTTGTAATTTGCTTTGTCTTGTAAATCATTTGAAAAGTGATAAATAAACCAAATGATATATATGTATAAAAGAATAATACATGGTTAAGTAAATAACCAAGTAAAATGAGTTTGTATTAGATAAGTTGTTTGTAAAACAATGTATTGTGAAAAGCATGTTATTTGTATAAAATGTTATATGTCTAAATCGAAATGATTCAAATAACGCTACGATATGTAATACCATACAAGCACTTATATATAGGAAGTACCATCGGCGTATCCACCATGCTTGTATCATATTACACACGCCTCGTTACTTAAATCACTTACTCAAACCAAACCACCAAAGTAAAATGTTTATGTATAATCAATGTCAAAATGTTTGTGTGAAAACCATGTCTAATGTCTATGTCTAATGTAAATCATGAATTGTGTATATCAATGTCAAAATGTTTATGTCAATTGTAAATCATGTAATGTGTATCCAAAATATCATGTATGGTAAGTGAAATATAATCAAATGGTTACAACGGTTCACATAGTCAAATGGTTACAACGTTTCACATAGTCAAATAGTTACAAACGGTTCAAAATGTAATATAATGTATTCATATGCTGGATGAGCATATGCAACAAAATGTAAGCATGTGATGAATAACAAATGTACTAAGTATGCACACAATGGACATACATAGCATAAAATGTAATGTAAAACAATGTACTAAGTATGCACACAATGGGCATACATAGCATGAAATGTAATGTAAAACGATGTACTAAGTATGCACACAATGGGCATACATAGCATGAAATGTAATGTAAAACGATGTACTAAGTATGCACACAATGGGCATACATAGCATGAAATGTAATGTAAAACGATGTACTAAGTATGCACACAATGGGCATACATAACATGAAATGTGATGTAAAACGATGTACTAAGTATGCACACAATGGGCATACATAGCATAAAATGTAATGTAAAGCGATGTACTAAGTATGCAACAAAGGACATACATAGCAAAAACACAATGAAATCATGTACTATAAGTGTACTATTGAACATAACAAGCATATGATATGAAAACATGAAAGGCACGAAAGTAACAAGTAGGCACATGTGTTCCACCCCAAAACAGTTTGAAAACAGTAAAAGAGGGGTCTATGTACTCACCTGAGATTGCTTAGTAGTCCTTGAGTAACAACCAAACAATGCTAGAGATCACGGATATCAAACGACACCTAATATAGGTAACTATGTTAATATACCGGACCTAAATCGGAGGATCGGATAGAATGAGGGTTCGTAAACCAAATGAGTATGGGAACTCATGTAATATGGTTTAACAAAGCCCACACACTAAAATGAAACCTAACCTAAGTGCTTACGACCCATCACGACCCGTTTAGGTAGCTTATGCTACTTTAACGCGTCGTTCGCGTGAAACGCGTTCGGACCGCCTAACTAGTTCTATGACAAGTAAAATATGCCTTAACATGTCTAATATTGTTGCCAAATCAGTTTAGATATCAAAAGTTATGTTACATATGCTTAAAATGAATTTTGGCGTAAAAAGGGCATTTTGGTAATTTACCTAAGGCATATAAACTACCTATCATACAACTAACTAAACGTCGTGCCCATAAGGTATAACCTCGGAAGGTTTTTCCCTATATACTATGGTCACCTAATGTGTTTGGTCGGATCCTAATGATCGACCAAACGGGTCGGGTTCGAAAGTATAAGCGATTGTTTAGATCACTTACCTTATGACCCTACATAAGCACTAAACTAAAAGTGACGAGCAAAGCATGTTAAAACATGCTTAACTAAGTTTAGAAAATAGGTTTGGTATCAAAACAAACGGTTTTGATACCTAAGAGTAGTTTGGTTACAAAATACGCAAGAATACGTATTTTGGCCGAAACTACGACTCGTCACTGAGCCTAGATAACGTGGTAATCAGTAGGTATAGTCACTAGGGACTATAGCCATCGTGATTACACTCACGTTATGAAGTTCAAACGAACTTCGCATTGACCATAAACTGGTCAACACAGAAAGTCAAACAAAGTTTGAATTTAACGCTAAAACGAATAAAAAGAACGAAAGAACACTTACAAAGGGTCCCCGAAAGCTTTGATCTCCAAGTAATCTCAGGTAGGAAGTGTATGAACACAACCATTTAGAGAAAAACTCAGATTTCAAGTGGGTTTTGCAAGTGAATCAAAGGGGTATTTATAGGATTCTTGGAACTATTAGGATCGTTTATCGAATAACGTGCTTTGATCTTGTCCCTACACTTGTTGCAACCTTTTGGTAACTCAAAATGGCCCCTCATGAGCTGGAAAGGGCAAGTGTGGGTGAATTTGGAGTGTATAACAGCTGTTAAAACTGAATTAACTAATCGGGGAGGCTCACACGGGTCGCGTAAGGTATCACCCAGGGCTTACGCGGGCCGCCTGGGGGTCCTGATCAAAAAACAACTTTGCAAAATGACAGTTTTGGTCCCTGTTGATGTTTAAGGCCATTCCCGACACTTCTAAGGCCTGTCAAGCCAACTTTAAGGCCCTAAAATGATGCCTAAACATTTTGGGCATGAAACATGCTCAAAAATATGCCGGATGTTGGTTCGTTTGGTCGTACGCTCGCGATGTTCGCTTAATTACGACGGAATGCGCACAAGCGCGAAAAACGATCCAAATTGCGTGACGAATGGATTTTTCTCATGCCAAACACTAAAATAAAATATTTTAGTGCTTACATAAATTTTTGGAT
>JARYGA010007068.1:0-28935 GCA_030545235.1 Helianthus tuberosus
TTAGTCCCTGCGTGGACAATTTGTTTATTTCAAAGACCCGTTTAGGGCACTTTTTGTAATCGTTTAGTATTATTAATGGAATTTCTTTTGAAGTTTTATATGTGTATTTTATTATATCACCATGCAAATATCATTTCAAATTTTCATTGATCTGCGTGACATTTCAAATGAAATTCTTAAAGGTATGACCTAGACATAATATAAATGGCTATGATGGTGCAACCCTCTTAAGACAATGATTCCTTGTTAACATCTAAAAAGATGTTAACATTCCTGGCAGTGTGACTTGAGAGACCACATTAGCTTCGCAAAAGTACTTGGATCTTTCCAAGCAACTTTCAAAGCCTAAATGATCAATGTGAATCATGGCTATTAACATCAAATATGATATCCTTACAAAACATCCATTTGAGGTGTTCTGCCTACGGGCTAATGTGTATTTATGATAAAGATAGTTATATTTTATAACTTCTTGTCAAAAAGGCGATGAACTATGTTCGACCCTTAAAATCTCTGATTCAAAAGATCATTGATAATACTTAAATTGTCCTTGTGGCAAGGCCTTTTTGTGCCATCTAAATGTCCTTCGAGACGAGCCTTCATGCTATATATATATAAAATGTCTATACGACATTGACAGTTGTGATTTGTGTCCCCTGTCTGATAAATATAAAGGATTATATCCTACTTGATTGCCAATAATGGTTCATTTGCAACCTAGGCAAAATATAATCAGATGAATTTTGAATTATTATCTAAAATGGTCTATATGGTTTATTAATACCATGACTATCTAATTATCAAATACAATGATTCATTATATAATCTAAATAAAACATTATTGTTTGATTTTTAGTATTCAAATCATGGCTGGCTCGAATGAAGCTAAGAGTTACCCAGTTGAGGGAGACAATAATAATACGAAAATAAATGTTACTGGCACCGAACTTCAAGCCATGATAAACACAGCAGTTGCTCAAGCTGTGAACGAGATGTTTAAAGAACCGAGTAATGTTCGATCTAAAACTCATACAAAGTCCCCTTCGAAATCGCATACGTTGAAAAAGGATGATTCTTAACATTCATCCAATCAAAAGAGTGAACCTCAGAGGCAAATTGTCTTTGATCAAGTTCCCAGGTATAACAAGGGTTGTACTTACAAATATTTTGTCTCTTGTAAACCAAGAGACTTCACGGGTGAAAAGGGAGCAATCGACTGTATGAAGTGGTTGGAAGAGATGGAAACTGTTATCGATATCAGTGGGTGTGCCAAGGAGGACATCGTAAAATTTGTATCTCAATCCTTCAAAGGCGACGACCTAACATGGTGGAAAGCCTTGGTGCAATCCACAGGAAAGGTTCCTCTGTATAACCTTTCTTGGAATCAATTTGTTGAACTTATGAAAGACACTTACTGTCTACAACATGAGGTGGAAAGAGTGGAGACTGACTTCCTCACCCTGGTTATGAAAGATTTGGATTGCAGGTCTTATGTGACCAGTTTTAATTCAATGTCTCGATTGGTCCCTTATCTGGTCACTCCGGAGCCTAAATGCATTGTGCGTTTTATTGGTGGTTTAGCCCCTGAAATCAAGGGAAATGTCAAGGCTTCTAAGCCTGCTACATATAGATCGGCTCTAGATCTATCATTGTCACTTACTCTCGATGTTATAAGGAGTAAGACAAAGAAGACCACCGAAGAAGGGAAGAGGAAAAGAGAGGATGTCCAGTCCTATCAGTCGAATAAAAAGAAGAAAGGAAACTCGGGTTTCAAGAAAGGACAGTCTGGAGACAAGCCTATGTGCAAGGTTTGTGATTAAAGGCACTTTGGGAAGTGCAATCAGGATCCACAAGCTAAACCTTGTGAGATCTGCAAAAAGAAAGGGCACAAAACTCTGGAGTGTCGAAACATTAAGGATGCAACCTGCTATGGTTGCAATGAAAAGGGGCAAATCAAGACTAATTGCCCTAAGAATGCTAAGAAGCCTGATGAGGAGAAGAAAACCAATGCAAGGGTTTTTCAGATGAACGCAAGGGAGGCGATGAATGATGACAATGTCATAACATGTACCTTCCTCATTAATGATATTTATGCTAGAGTTTTATTCGATTCAGGTGCTGATAAGTCATTTGTAGACCATAAGTTTAGTAAGTTACTGAATCTGTCTACTAAAACTCTAGACATTAAATATGAGGTAGAACACGCAGATGGTACCTTAGAAACCGCTTCAACTCTTCTTGATGGATGCTTTATATCTATTAAGAATAATTATATTCCGCTATCTCTTTTGCCAATGAAGTTGGCAGGGTTTGATGTAGTTTTGGGCATGGATTGGTTATCACGTAACCAAGCCCAAATTGCCTGCGATAAGAAACTAATTAGCATCAAAACCCCCTCTGTGAGTTAGTCACCATTCATGGAGATGCACACTATGGTCTACCCGACAATGTGTCTATACTCAAGGCATCCAAGTGTCTGTAGAACGGATGTGTCATTTACATGGCACAAGTAGCAGTTGATGAACCAAAACCCAAGATTGAAGACATCCTAATCATTTCTGAATACCCTGATGTCTTCCCTGATGAACTACCTGGATTACCTCCTGAGAGACAAGTCGAATTCAGGATAGACATTCTACCAGGAGCGGCACTGATTGGACGAGCTCCATACCGTTTAGCACCTACAGAAATGAAGGAGTTGAGAATCCAATTGGATGACTTACTGGAAAAGGGTTTTATACAACCCAACTCATCGCTTTGGGGAGCACCCATATTGTTTGTGAAGAAGAAAGATGGATCAATGCGTCTATGCATTGATTACCGCGAGCTAAACAAGGTAACAATCAAGAATCGTTATCAATTACCCAGGATCGATGACTTGTTCGATCAACTCCAAGGGGCAAGCTTCTTTTCGAAGATTGATTTAAGATCTGGGTATCATCAACTCAAGGTTAGAACTGAAGATGTACCTAAAACAGCGTTCAGGACTAGGTATGGTCACTATGAATTCTTAGTGATGCCTTTCGGGCTCACTAACGCACCTGCAGCTTTCATGTATCTCATGAATCGAGTCTGCAAACCATACCTAGATAAGTTTGTTACCGTATTTATAGATGACATACTTATCTACTCTCGTAATCAAGCTAATCACGAGAAACACCTTCGATGTATCTTAGGATTGCTACGACAGGAGGAGTTGTATGCTAAATTCTCCAAGTGTGATTTCTGCCTTCGCGAAGTCCAATTCCTTGGACATGTTGTAAGTGAGCGTGGTATCCAAGTGGATCCCGCTAAGATAGAAGCAATAACGAACTGGGATGCACCAAAGACGCCGACTGAAATCTGCAGCTTTCTGGGATTAGCTCGTTATTATAGAAGATTCATTAAGAACTTCTCAAGGAGAGCTGCACCATTAACTACTCTGACCCGCAAGAATGTGAAGTTTGATTGGGGTCCTAAACAACAAGAGTCTTTTGAGATTTTTAAACAGAAATTAAGCAATGCTCTGATGTTGACATTGCCCGAAGGAGTAGAAGAGTTTGTTGTATACTATGATGCTTCACACACCGGTATGGGTTGTGTACTTATGCAGAGAGGCAAGGTGATTGCCTATGCATCACGACAGTTGAAGGTACACGAAAAGAATTACACCACCCACGATTTGGAGTTGGGTGTCGTTGTATTTGCACTTAAGTTGTGGAGACATTACTTGTATGGAACCAAATGTGTGATCTATTCAGATCACAAAAGTCTCCAACACTTGTTCAATCAAAAGGATCTCAATATGAGGCAACGCCGTTGGATGGAAACCTTGAATGACTACGATTGTGAAATTCGCTACCATCCTGGTAAAGCGAATGTAGTCGCAGATGCATTGAGCAGAAAAGAAAGGATTAAACCTATACGGATTAATGCCAAAAGTATTGAACTGAAGAACAGCTTAAATGAAAGACTATTAGCTGCTCAGAAGGAAGCAATGTTGGAAGCTAGTTTTCCAAATGAGAAGTTAGGTGTAACTGTTGATCAGTTGACACCTGGCAAGGATGGAATCCTTAGATTTAATGGTATGATCTAGGTCCCTATTCATGGAGGACTTAGAGATGTAATCCTCCAGGAGGCTCATAACTCCGGATACTCAGTTCACCCTGGAGCTGACAAAATGTATCAAGATTTTAAAGCCAACTATTGGTGGATAGGTTTGAAGAAATCTATAGCCACACACGTAGCTAAATGCCTGACTTGTGCTCAGATTAAAGCTGAACATCAAAAGCCGTCAGGTTTACTACAACAACCAGAACTTCCCACATGGAAGTGGGAGATGGTAACCATGGATTTTATAACTAAGTTGCCTAAAACAAGGCATGGAAACGATACCATATGGGTCATAGTTGACAGACTGAATAAGTCAACACATTTCTTACCCATCAAGGAGACTCATAGCTCCGACAAGTTAGCTCAATTGTATGTGGATGAGATTGTATCTCTCCATGGAGTGCCAGTATCTATTATATCTAATAGAGATACTAGATACACCTCTCATTTTTGGAAAAGTTTCCAACAATCATTAGGCACTCGTTTGAATTTTAGTACTGCTTACCATCCTCAAACGGATGGACAAAGTGAGCGTACAATTCAAACTTTGGAAGACATGCTTCGTGCATGTGTTATTGATTTGGGTGGTAGCTGGGATGAGCACCTACCATTGATTGAGTTCTCCTATAATAATAGTTACCATACTAGCATACAGGCTGTGCCTTTTGAGGCATTATATGGGAGGAAATGCAGAACTCCAGTTTGTTGGGCTGAAGCAGGGGAAACTCAGTTATCAGGACCTGATATAGTCCTTGAAACAATGGACAAGATTGTCCAATTTCGTGATCACCTAAAAGCTGCCAGAGATAGGCAGAAAAGCTATGCAGATAAAAGGCGAAAACCTCTAAAGTTTGAGGTAGGCGACAAAGTTTTACAAAAGGTATCACCTTGGAAAGGTGTGATGCGCTTTGGTAAGAAGGGCAAGTTAAGCCCGAGGTATATCGGACCATTCGAGATCATCGAATGTGTCCGCAGTGTAGCTTATAAGCTAGACTTACCTGAGGAGCTTAGTGGAATTCACAATGTGTTTCACGTTTGTAACTTAAAGAAATGTCTAGCCGATGAATCCCTGGAAATGTCTCATAAAGACGTACAGATTGATGAAAGCTTGAAGTTTATTGAAAGACCTATATCGATCGAGGATCGACAGGTTAAAAAGCTCTGAAGGAAGCAAGTGCCCATAGTGAAGGTTAAATGGGATGCCCGTAGAGGCCCTGAATATACGTGGGATGTTGAGTCCACTATGCGACAAAAGTACCCTCACTTGTTTCAGCAAATCTCGTGGTCGAGATTTCTTTTAAGGGGGTGAGGATGTAACACCTCGTAAAAACGTGTCCAATTATGTGAAGACACGTGTCCTAAACTCTAAACATGTAAAAGTTTGAGTCTGAAGGACTAAAGTTGTTAAACGATGAAAATATGTATGCGAAGGGACTAAAAGTGTCAACATGCCAAACTTGTGCCTCTGAATGACCACACATGATGAATATATTCTTAATCGGGTAAATTGCCGGACGTATGAAGCCATTTGTGAAAGTAAACGGAAGTTTACAAGATAAAGGGGTTAAATGTGTCAACATGTTAATTCTTACCTCTGAGTGACCTTTTAACGAACCCGGGGATTCGTAATGTTCGATTATACTCCCAGGAATATGTGATAACAATTTCACGAGGTTTCGAGACCGTTATGTGTTGTTTATGCAAATTCCCAAGAATAAGGGTTAAAAGCGTTAACAAGCAGAAACTAGTGTTTTCGGTAATCTTTTAACGAAACCGGACCAAATGGTGTTTGATTATACTCCTTAGATCATCTACAAACTAACTACAAGGGTTAAAAGTGCCTAAAACGAAAGATAAATAAGTTATAAAGGACTAGGGACTGAAACTGCCAAACTTAAAACATTTTTCACCTGAATATGGGAGAGTCGCGGGGAGCTTAAACTCCCCTTATATCTTACGCGGCCCGCGAGAGAACCCTTAGCGTAGAAAGAGACTGCCAGCTGCAAGTTTCTGCACATAACCGACTTAAACACCCGAATTTCGATACCAGGAGCTTGTTGATGGATTTAATTACTTAGCTAGGACACATGTGATGATACTAGACACTCCATAACACCTGTGATGATCTTGAATCATGATCCTCAACTATAAATAGGCCTCATTGTTGCACCATTTTACTTGCTCACTTCAATTTCACACCTCTCACTCTTGCTTGGAGATTCCTGATCAAAGGAGACTCCTTCTAAGTTGAAAAGATTAAGCTAGGACCCTTTGTAAGTGTCCTTAGCCCCCTTTTAGTTCAATTTTGTTATTTAAAAATCGAAAAGTCAAAGTAGCCCAACGGGTTTGACCTTCGGTTTAGACCTAAACGGTCCAGCCATTGTTCGAGGTGAATATGGCTACGTGATCGTAATTAGGTGTGTGTTAATCCCTCAAGAGGGCACATCCTAATTACCACGTTTACTTAGTTAATTGTCGGGTTAATTAAAAAGTCAAACTAGTCAAATTTTTAGGAAAAAACATAATCTGATAATGTAGAAGGTATAAACCATATTTTATCACTTTAATAACTTGGTAAATATTATTAGAACATGTCTAAGCATGTTCAACCCGACAATTCTGAGTTTAGGGTCGGTTCGCAACCGAAAGTCGCAAAAGTTTGACTTTTGCTTTGACTTTCAGTTCTGACCTGATTGAGCTTAATTCTTCTATGTTTTAAGCTTCCATTAGGACCATTTTATGTTGTAATATAACCCTCTGAAGTTATATTACCTGGTCATTAATATTCCGAATTATATGCTAGTTTTCGTTATTATGCTTATAAGTGACCATTATGCCCTTTTGATCTAAAAATAAGATTTTTGAATATGTGAGCATTGCAAATGGGTTAAGTACTGAAATATAAACATGTCTAAACTGTTTTGACATTATTTTCTAGTCTCAAAATGATGCTATGTAAGATATCGCAAATTTAGCTTATATAAATATTAAATTCTGCTTTTATGCATAATGCATGTTTAAACATAGATTTTGACCCAAAACGCATTACCTACTGTTATGATATCATTTTTCAGAATTTTTGGAATGATGGGTCAGATTAGATACTGACCATAACTTAGAGTTCTTGTATAAATTCCATAATTGACGATAATGCCCTTTTGGCTAATAAAATGTGATTTACTTGTGATTAACATGCCAAACCTTTTTCTACTGATTTGATATGAAAAATAAAATACTTTAAACATTCAAGGCTGATCAAAATCTCAGAATCACATAAACATTTCAAATATCGTCAATTATCGACTTTTACGCTAATTAGGTGCATAGTATGGTTTTAAAACCATATTTAGCACCTAAGACTTGTTACCTACTGAATTTATAAATAAATTTTAATATTTTATAGTAGGTATTATTCATGAACTTAGACTTCCAATTAAGTCCTTAAAAGCATATGTGAAATGACCAAAATACCCTTTCGGGGCATAGTTTGGCCAAAAATGGTAAACCTCACATATGAATGATATCCTACTGTTTTAACATCATAAAAAAATATTTTTAATAAATGTTTTAGACCAGAATATCAGTTTACTTTAAAACCTCTTTTATAAATATTAAAATGACCAAAATGCCTTTATGGGACTTAATTTGGTTTTAAATACTTTTTGGGCATATATGTTAACATCCTACTGATGTATTAAGATATTTTAAGCATAATAACATATGAGACTTGTATATGGTTCATTCGGTTACCCGTTATGCATTTATGCGTTCGGTTCGATTTATGTAACTAGTTTACATGAATTAACCGAAATGGGTTTAACCTTATCATTTTAACATCAAAATCCAGATTGTGTTTAGTTTACCCATATTATACAAGTATCCAAACTTGTTGGGTCTAAGTCACATTCTATTCCGGTCTCAGCTTAATCTAGCGTATCGAACCGTAAAGTATCTTTCAACTAACCGGTCCAAGTCTTTGACTTAAATAAAGACCCGTTAGTATCCTAATAGGTTAATAAACCTTCCATACTGATTGAGTAGCTCCAGTAGAAGGTATTTACATAAGGCTTTAGGAAACATACGGCTGAGTTACATCTTTACACATCTAGCTCAAGTAAATACTTTTAACTTAATTTCCCTTATACGGGCTTGGGATACGGTATAATAATAATACCGCTTGGTCGGGTATGGAATCATTTAATTGGATTGTGATTAATAAATTACACAACCCATTTTAATCTGTTTTGTTTCATAACATAAACATTGGGGGTTAATACGACCGTATCTTGGATATCCTCGGCTCATTTCACTTGAAAATGGCGATGACCTATGCACGGGGTGTAGGTATACACCTAACAGATGCAAATGCTAAATTACCCACATGTTGGGGATAACTCCTTTGTGGGTTTTATAGTGGTGAGTCGGTTAATCATGACCGGCTTCCAAACCGGCCCCATATGTATGACAAACATGTAAATATGAATACAAGATTTTAATAAAAATTGTCCCAAGTTATAAATGGTTTTGTGCCTTGTGCGCCTAAATCAATTTTCATAAACTCTTTTCAAATTAGTCGGTTAATTGTATTTACCAGTGAAAACTGACGTATTTTCCAAAGACTAAGTGACAGGTACTTCTCGAAATTCGGCTGGTGCTACTTGGTGTCAAATAAGAGGATCTTGCAAATCCTTAGATGCCTGAAGTCTGTTATTTCAGTTTCTTGTATTTGTTTTTATGATCTGCCTGTGGATCTCTATTACAACCAGTCTGTATATTCTTTTATTCTGGACACTCGGACATTATGGTTTGTAATAGTAATTATTTACCAAGCCTTCCGCTGTGCTATAATATTGTGTTAATTGTCTATGATGATATCAACTACGTCATGATACTCCCCACCGGGCCCACCGGTAATATGTGGAAATATCGGGGTGTGACGGTTTAGGGTTATGCATGAGTTTATTAGAGTTTCACTATTAACCCTAAGCACCCTAACTATATCATTATTACACAAGGCACAAAGTATCATACATTTCGTAATTAAAACACATAATCCCCGTATTGTCATGCACGTATAAGTTTCACATAAACCTTCCGTTTATGATTGTTATTCGAGTTAGTCACCAACGTTCGAGTGTTATCATGTGTGTGTTCCGGTAATTCCCCGAATTACCAATGTATTGTGTTCTGATAATTCCCCAAATTACCTTCGTAGACTCATTTAACTAATCCTAGTTAAATGTAGTGCTATGAATGTATGTCTAAGTTGACTGTGGTTAGGTTAAAGTATTAACCTGAATTTGCGGGTTGTCACATCATCCCTAATTTGAAAGAAATTTCGTCCCGAAATTTGATAAGCAGTCACAGAGGAGAGAAAAGATAAGTTAAGATGCCTGTGGGTTTTTCTAGGGTACCACAATTTAAATTTGGTAGAGTCGTATGTGTTAAATGGGAGGTTGCAAGTTCAAACCTGGACAATAGAGTAGTGATGTTTTGATATTTGGATTATAAAAATACTTCCATATGCCTAACAAGTATATTACAATACATAATAATAGCAAATATTTTAGAAAAAAAATTAAGTTTTCAACAGTAAAGTTTTCAGTAACAAACTATGATCAATTCTAAGGATCTTTACTATAATCAATTTTAAGGATCTTAAAAAAATCGATATCAACTCATTCTTATAAGTGATAAATAAAGTAAAAATAGTAAATATATAATGATGAAAGTGTTCTTTTAATACTGGGTGTTCTCGTTTATAACACTTTAAAAATATTTAGACTAGGTGTAATTTGGCTATCAGTTTGTTGCTATCAACATTTTCGTTAATAAAAAACATTTTTGAATTTTAGAAAAGGAATATAACAAAAGCAGAGAAAAGAAAATACAAGCACAGTGAACGTGCGTATTCCATGTGTTAAATATATTAAATGAATTGTGAATATATTTTTAACCATACTATTAGAGAACTTGTGCGATATGGCGAAAGCTACAAATTACAACTCAGTACTTAAAAGCTTGAAAATTTCATAGGTTTGTTGGGTGATAAAGAACACCTAACAATGTACTTATTCAGTTCACTCTTCTATCATTGTAGATGTCATTAAAAAACTCATCACCAAACCGAACCCAAAAGTATACGGGTTAGTTTGGTCTGTTAAGGTCCTTATGTTTTGTTCGTTAAGCTCGTTATGTCCAGATGCATCACAAGACGATTGCATCACAAACCTTCAAGAGCATGAATCGAAGGAGTTAGCAAGACACATAAACGTGTTAGTTCGGTCCGTTAAGCTTGTTGCATCCCACACGCGTCACACAATGCTAAAATGTAACATTTATATTAGTTAACTAAAGGGTTCATGTGTGAGTATATACCTTCCCGCATCACCGGTTTATAACGCACCCGAGCTCTTTATAAATATGTTGACCAACTTAGACTAGTTTTGATTAATAATTATTGGGTATGTGTGTATGTATGAACATGCGCTATGAAATGTTTTGCTTCAAATTTAAGATTTGCTTGCACCAAACAACACATGTATATAAACAGGATATTTGGAAGAGTTGTCTTTTCTTTCTCTACAGCTTTGAAATTTCAGCCTATTTCTTGGATTTTACCGTTGGTCATGTAACCACCCAACTATTCAACATTTATTATTAAAAAAATGTCTTTCTGCATTTTGTAAAAATATATCTAGAGATTGTTTGAGAATAACCACTACTAGAAAAATGACTATTTGTGACCGCCAAAGCGGTTGCAAAATAGTCGCAAATGCCCTTTTGCGATCGTTTCTTGCAATAGAATTTATTTGGAACCGATTTTGCAACTGAAATCACCATCACAAATATAGCAACTGAATTTGTGACCGAATAATTTTGCGACCGAACTTTTGGCGACCGATTTCGTGACCGAACTTTGGCGACCGATTTCACGACCAAACTTTTAGCAACTGATATTGCGACCGATCTTCTATCAACTGAGCTTTTATTGATCAATGTTGCGACCAAAATTTTAACAACTGATATTGCGACCGAACCTTTTTGCAACAGATTTTGCAACCAAAAGGTGACGAACTTTTATCAACCAGTATTGCTATAGAACTTTTATCAACCGATATTACGACCAAACTTTTTTGCAACAGATTTTGCACCAATATGAAATAATTATATAAATTCTCAAAACTATACCAGTTATAAAATTACTCGGAAATTCAAATCATATAAATTCTATAGACTTGCTACACAAAAAGAAATTCTTCAATACAAACACATTACCAATTTAAGTTGTAGTAATGAGAATTATACAAAGTCATAACTGAAACATGAACAACATTATATACGTGTAAGCTTTTATTCCATACTAAGCAACTGACAGCATATTATAATATCTGCAATGGTGACGTCTATGTGGAAGGAAACTTTTGTTGCGTCATTGTAGTAGTTGCATAGTATCCAAACCTGCAAGTTTAACAATTTACTCATGAGCAGGTCACTAGTCATGTCATCTTTTTTTTTGTGTGTGTATATTATGGCATGAAATCTATAATAAAGATCAAATCTTAATATAAGTGTTAGGTAATAAAGAGCCGTAAACAAATGTAAGAAAGACCATATAATTGTGGGTTATCATGCACCCCTACGTATGGGCAACCAAAGGGATTATGATACAATATAACATAAACATATCTTCAAACTCTTTATTCCATATGTATGAAACTAAAAACACATCAAAATATGAAATTCATGATATGACATATAATCAGAATCAAATACAAATAGAATCGAATACAAATCCAAGCGGTGGCCATGACCATTATTAACCCTCATTGACCACAGTTATCCCTAATTGCCCATAATTACAAAATACTAAGCAATATCGTTGTTGACCAATATTGACCATGGTAGACCTAATGAAACATATTGAATGATAAATGGCAATAAGTTATATTAAATCCCCATAAGTTTAACAGACCATAATGAGTTATATCATGTCATTATATGTATTACCATTGACCATAACTATTTCTAGTTTATCCTTGTTCATGATTATTAATCATTGTCAACCTAAATTACCCCTGTTGACCCTCATGGACACTAATTGGCCTTAATTACCTATCAATGACCCATACTAAACATAATCAACCGTAATTGCCCATGTTAACCCAGATTGGCATTCATTGGTCATAATTGACAAATAATGACACAAAATAGCCTTCACTGACAATTATCGATCATCAGTAACTAAAATTGGCCCCTATTAACACTAGTTGAAGCTAATGATCCCTGACTGGTAACACTAATTTCTCGTGATCTTCTAATCTCGCCCTCTAATTGGTCCTAGCTAAACCTAATTGCACTTAGTTCACCTTCGTTAACTATTATCGACCATCATTGAGCAATATTGTCCTTCATCAACACTAATTAACACCTAATTGTATCTATTCGATCCTAATTGTCTCTAATTGATCATAACTAAGACAAATTTCTCCTAAGCTTCTCTATTTGCCCTTAATTGATCAAAATAAACTAGTTAGACCTAATTGATTAATATAACATGAATTACTCCTTATTAATCGATATTTACTCTGAATGACCAAAGGTAACTATATTTGCAACCATTTTTGTTACAACTTTAACTTATATTGTTTTTTTATCATATTTTCCAAAATTAGCAAGTATATTTGCGACGGAAATAATTTATGTTGCTACATCCGACCGTTTTTTCAACCAAGTTAATTCTTTCATATATCTTATTTTTAAAAAAGAAGTGTTCCTATTTGCGACTGAAACGAGTTTTGTCGCTCTATTTGCGTCCGTTTTTACAACCGGAATTAAATTTCATTTTATTAGCTTTTATTATTTTGTACAAATAGCAACTGCGTTTGCGACTTTAATAATTTTGGTTGTTACATTTGCGACTGTTTTACAACCAAAAAGTTATGGTCACTAAATTTGCGACTAATCTTGTTTCGGTTGTTAAATTTGCGATCATTTTACAACTGAACTTTTTTGTGGCTAGATTTGCGACCACCTTTTATTTTAGTCGCTAAATTTGTGACCTTTTTGAATTGGTTACTACATTCAATTTGCGACCGCTTTTGTTTTGGTTGCTAAATTTGCCACAGATTTTGTTTTGATCGCTGAATTTGCGACCGCTTTTGTTTTGGTTGCTAAGTTTGCGACCGATTTGGGCTTGGTCACTAAATTTGCGACCGAGTTGGGCACGGTTGCTATTTTTGCGACCGATTTTGTTTTGGTCACTAAGTTTGCGACCAATTTTGATTTGGTCGCAAATGCAATCGCTAAATTTCCGACCATTTATGTTGGTCGTAACTTTCGGTCGCTTTTGCCCATTTGTGTAGTAGTGAACATAAGTACCTTATAAAATTTTGTTGCTAGACTCTTAGATAAGAATACTGTAGGACCGATATTGTCAGTCTAATGAGACAATTGAAGCTAGAACCTACACATTATGTGGCGGAAACACATAATATGCATGAAACGAATCAGAAACGGAGTAGAAACAGAGTAGATACACTTTTAAACACTTTTCTCATTCAATATTCAGAAAATACAAGGTCAGCAGTTCGGCACCTATGACATGAACATTACTGAATGAGAACATACACAAGGAGTATTTATAATCCATGGGGTTTCGCTCATATGGTCTGACACATAAGCGAAATCTCATACAACTGATTTCGCTTATGTGTCACCATGACATAAAAGCGAAACCTCTTGAAACTTTACAAACCAAATATCAATCTAACCCCTGTAATTACATAATTAAGCACATTTAAACCCCTATACTTCACATACTTGACATAAACAGACCCTAGACTTATCTAACAAGACTAAGACGCAGGCTTTAGACATACTGCACCAACAAACTCCCCCTTGGATACAGCCGCAGTCTTTGTCTTGTCTTTGGGTCTTCAAACAACTCTAAACTTCTCTTACTCTTTCTTCAGGCTCCCCCTTTCAACAATCTTCCAAGCATTTGGGATCGACACCTGGATTACCAGCAACAAGCTTCCTTTTGTATCAAGCTCGTCTTCAGACTCCCCCTAAGACTCTGCTATAGGGATCTTAATCTGGAACTTTCACCTGCAAATCTCAAACATTTATAAGAATAGACATTTTAAATGTCCAGAATTGATGATCTGGTTCTATCACAATTCTATAAAGATTTGATTATCTTAAGAATCCAACAACTAAACCTAACACTTTCAAAAATTTGATTTTTAATATTTTTCTGATTAAACACCGTCACACTCAGTCAACCAAGTCCAAGTTAATGACCCTGGTTAACTTACTAGCCTGCCAAGTCCAACTCAATGACCTTGGCTAACCAAACTATGAAGATACCGGATTTCTTAAAAAAAATTAAGTTCAAATTAATGAACTTTTGAATCATTTTGAACTTTCAAATATTCAAACATTGTACCAAATATAACTGCATCTTCAGCTTACCCAGCCCTCATCTCATCCAGACATGTTCCGCAATAAGTTTTGATCTTTCAATCCCCAAAGTCAGTTGTCGAAAATAAGATGAAAGCAAAAATCTTTTTGAATTTTTTAACAAGAATAAGCTGAAAATAAATTCAAGTAATCTGTACAAACAATATTTTTGTGAGCGTGTTAAGGGATCATATCAGCTGCCAACAAAATACAAGTACCGTTAAGCTGTTATTTCATTTTAAGCATTAAACAATTCACGTAGATTGCCGATATACTGATCCTCTTAAATTCTCACAAAACTTTCAATCTGCTCGGGATACAGAATTAGTGTTTTGGAACTTAAACATCTACACGTGTCCCACCTCAGTATATACTCACGTATCCAGACCCCAGTATTCAATCTTACAGGTGAGTATACCTAGATGATATCTGTCATGGAATAAATTATAGTACGAGGGCCGTGAGAGCTCAGGTCGATCTTTCGATACGCAGAGAGATGACGGCTTCGACTTTTGGTGGGTCCCCTTTGGGGATCTTCTTTACAACAGCACATGATTAACAATTTTGCAATGTGTTATCATTTTTTATGCTGAGGGGAGGCTTATATTTCAAAGCAGCGTAAAGTATTCTCCGGGGACTAGGTCAGAAATTTCTTTCAGCAGAAGTCCCGAGATAATACCCCAGATATCACTAAGCATAAAGACCTAGTATCTCAGAATATGGGACCCTTCAAACAAGATTTCAGGGGTTACCTATATATCCTGGAGGTGTTCCCCACGTAGACGCAAGTAAATTTTATGTTTATATCCCAAACTAATCTACTAATTTTGTAAAAACCTATCGGCACATCTTTAGTGAGACTGCTTAATTGCATTTTATACATTCCAATTCTTTAGCGTACTGCACCTGTCTAGCTGATGTACTATCATTTCCCTTTTATACACAAACTCATTTTTACTTTTTCAAATGTTTTTGGTTTTTATAGATTTTATCATGTTTTTGTATTTTTCTGCACTCTCCCCCTAAAACTAAAACATATTTTTGTGTTTTTGTTTTTAACGAAAAGCAGAAAACAAACTGTACAAAAAATAAAATGACAACTTGACAAAGGTTCATGTCAAATCTCCACCCAAACCAGCTTCACATTCTTCCACCCTCCCAGACTGCAGATTTTTCAACCCATTAAGTTTCAAAAGATAATAAAATCTTTTCTTGTCAAATGGTTTCGTGTAAAAATCGGCCTTCTGTTCATCTGTGTGTACATATTCAATCCTGATTAATTTCTTTTCATAACAATCTCGAATGAAATGATGACGGATTTCAATATGTTTTGTTTTAGAATGATGAACTGGATTTTTGGTTATGTTTATCGCTGCTTCGTTGTCCACATATATCGGCGTGTCTAAGAATTGCAAACCGAAGTCGCGCATTTACTGTTGGATCCAGAGGATCTGCGAACAACAGCTGGAAGCTGAAACGTATTCAGCTTCGCATGTCGAAAGCGCCACTGCGGTTTGTTTCTTACACTGCCAGGTAACGAGTCGAGTTCCGAAGAACTGACACCCAGCAGTGGTGGACTTAGCATTCTGCTTACAGCTACCGAAATCAGAATCTGCAAACCCAGACAAAGTAAAATCACCCCCTTTAGGATACCACAAGCCGGTGCTTGGGCAGCCTTTCAAATACCGTAGAATTCGTTTGACGATGGTTAGATGAGATTGCTTCGGGTTTGACTGATATCTCGCACATAGACATGTAGGATACATGATATCGGGCCGAGAAGCTGTGAGATACATCAATGATCCTATGATTGATCGATACAATGTTTCGTCCATCTTGACTCCATTCTCATCAGGGCATATTCCATGGTTTTGAGCAAGAGGTGTTGATGCAGAACTACACTCAGTCATATCGAACTTGTCGAGAACATCCTTCACATATTTTGACTGATGTATGAAAATCCCGTCAGATAGTTGTTCCACTTGCAAACCCAAGAAAAATTTCATTTCGCCCATGGAGCTCATCTCAAACTTCTTTTTCATCACGACCTCAAATTCTTTACACAGCTCTTCATTTGTTGATCCGAAAATGATATCATCCACGTAAATCTGCATAATTAACAAATGGTTTTCTTTTTCTTTAATAAATAACGTTCTATCTACTGTACCTCGTGTGAACCCGTTGTCCAGGAGGTAAGACGAGAGCGTTTCGTACCAGGCTCTCGGGGCCTGGTGAAGTCCATATAACGCCTTGTCCAGTAGAAATACCTTGTCCTTGTGCTTCGGATTCGTGAAACCAGGAGGTTGACCAACATACACTTCCTCACTGATCTTGCCGTAAAGAAATGCTGATTTCACGTCAAGCTGGTACACTTTGAAATCCTTCCATGAAGCAAATGCCAAAAATATCCTAATAGCTTCCAATCTTGCAACTGGAGCATAAACTTCATCGTAATCAATCCCTTCTTGTTGGCTAAATCCTTGTACAACCAACCTTGCCTTGTTTCTGACTACGACTCCTCTATCATCCCTTTTACATTTGAATACCCACTTTGTTTTGATCAACTTTTGGTTTGGTGGCAAATCTACAAGTTTCCAGACGCCCAATTTCTCAAATTGTTGCAATTCCTCCTGCATAGCATTAACCCAACTCTCCTCTGTCAATGCTTCTCGATACGTCTTTGGCTCAATCTGTGAAATAAAACATTTAAAAGAAACATCTTTTTGAATGTCAGCAATCGAAGAATAGAAACAAGTAAGAGCATGATCAATTTGATGTCTAGTTTTGACACCACTTTGTAGATCGCCAATAATTTGTTCAGATGGATGGTAAGATAAAGTCCTCGGCATTGCAGTATCAGGCACATCAACTTCCGATTCCAAACTAGTTATATCAAGATCAACGGCTTGATCTTCAACTTCATTTGGATCCTCGTCAAAAGTCGGAGCGGGTTCCGCTTCTGAGTCGTCAGATTCATCGAAGGATTGAACTGTTTCCTCTGGTGGTTCGTGAGTTGTTCCACTTGGTCCTGCTTCATCATCGTGAGAACCCTCGGTGGGTTGAGGAACTTCTAGCGGTCTAGAAATTGGCTCTTCAGATACACCTTGCTGATAAAGATACATTAGAGCAATTTCCTCCTCACTCTGCTCAGACGGTAAATGAAACGACTCCCAGAGTTTATCGTAATCAAATAGGAATCTTTGTCCGGGAAGTTGTGGCGATGAAGTGTGCTTCTGACAATCTACATGTAGAACTTGTATCACCTTCCCCAAACATGGTACAAACACCCTTTTCAATGGGCTGGCATATCCAACAAAGAATCCTTCATTTGACTTCGCACCAAACTTTCCATCTGCATCAATAAACGTGCACGGAGAGCCGAAAGGTTCTAAGAACTCAAGATTCGGCTTGTATCTATGTAACAACTCAAAACACGTTTTTCCATACTTCTTTACTGTTAACACTCTGTTCAAAGTATAACAAGCTGCCGACACTGCTTCACTCCAAAAGAAAATAGGAAGCTTTGAATCCGCCAACATGGTACGTGCAGTTTCAATCAAGGTTCTATTCTTTCGTTCAGCTACGCCATTTTGCTGTGGTGTATACGGCGCACTGAATTCATGAAGAATTCCCTTTTCATTGCAAAATTCGTACATTTTGTTGTTCTTGAATTCGGTTCCATTGTCGCTCCTAATTCTTCGGATTGGCAACTTATACAAATTTTCCATCTTTTTGAACAACACCATCAAAGCACCAAAAGTTTCATCTTTCCTTTCCAAACACACAACCCACGAAAATCTAGAATAATCGTCTGTAACCACTAAACAATACAAATCATTGCTTATGCTTCGAACATTCACAGGCCCGAAGAGATCCATATGCAATCTCTCAAGAGGTAACCTGATTGAGTTCGCGATCTTCAATGGATGTGATTTGCGCACCTGTTTACCTTTCTTACAAGCAATACAATCGTCATTCAAATGAAAATTCTTAAAATTCACACCTTCAACTAAATCATTATGAACCAGAAAATTCATTTTTCGAACATGTATGTGGCCCATCTTTCGATGCCACATTATAGAATCTTTTTCAGTTGCTTTCGGTTTTGACACAAAGCATTGTTTTTGATGAGACGTTGGCGTTGCTGTGCTCATATCAAGATAATACAAATCATTCTCACGTGGTGCACGCAACAACACCATCTCATCAGGGATTTTAAACCCTGGTTTTAAAACGACACACTCAGTTTTTGTGAAATGAACAGAGAAATCTTTGTCACAAATTTGTGAAATACTTAGCAAATTGTTCGTCAATTCTACTATATAGTTTACTTTATCAAAGGATATTACTCCATTCGAAAGCTTTCCCTGACCAACAATCCTTCCACCTTGGTTACCGGCAAATCCCACATAGCAACCATTGATTGACTTGACGTCGTATAACAATGCAAGCGACCCAGTCATGTGCCTTGACGCACCACTGTCCATAATCCACTTTGATAAAATTGACTTGGGAAGCCCCTGCAAACAACATCACTATTCAATCAAATAAGGATTTCCATGATTTCTTTACATTCAACACTTCTCCAAACACTAAATCGATCGGTCTTTCAACTTTTTCAAAATGAAAGATAACATTTGGTTCAAAGGTTTCAACTTCCTTTTTCATTTCATTTTTGATCGGGGGAAATTCCGATTCAAAATCGGATAACAACTTATCAAGTTCAAATTCAAACTCTTTACTTTCATTTTTCAAAGCAATTTCCATCTTTTTCACTTCAACCAATGGTTTTGATTTTGCAATCCAAGTTTGATTCTCAAAAACTTTTGTCTTAGGATAAATCTTTGAAATCTTGTGTGTCTTTGAAGATTCACCAACTTCAAAAGTCGATTTGACTAATGATTTCGGATTGTCCTCCGATTTCAAAGATTCTCCTCTTTTCAAGATACGAACCGGAGAAATCATCGGTTGTTTTCCCTTTGTGTCATGTGAAGACTTTGGTCGAACATTTTGAACATTTGTCTTTCGAAAACTTGATTTTGAATCATTTTGTTTCTGAACTCTTGGTTTATCATTCACAAATTTCTCAAACACCTTTTGACACTGCTTAGCCATGTGTCCAATTTCATTGCAGCGATAGCACACTCTTTTGTCATACTCGACAAAAGTAGACTTTACAGTCTCTTCGTTCAGCTTTTGTGCTGCATTGAAATCATTCACAGCTTTTTGGCTAAAAATGTAATCTTTTTCTTCTTCAAGCATTGGACCAACTACAAACATATCATTGATTTTATCTTTTGGTTTACCATCTTGTTTTACCATGTTCTTCTCAAAACCAATTCCTTTGTTTTTAAGCTTGTTTCTCTTGTTTTGCCCTTTACCATACCAATCTCTATTTCCCAAACCTGTTGATTTTGATGTGATAAAAGACTTTTTGGTTTTAGAAAAAAATTCTTTGTTGTTCACTTCATCAATGTTTAATTCAACCAACTTGAACACTTTTTCGACATTCTCAATCTTTGCGTTCTGAAGAGGATACTCGTAATCGGAATAGAGTTTGTCAGTTCCAATCATGGTGTATACCACCATAATCGGATCATCATTCTTACTTTCTACCGATTTCGGTATATATTGATCTAAGAAATTTCCCTCTTCTTCAGAATCAGCACAAACCTTCTCAGATTTCTCATTTTCAGATTTCTCACTTTCTTCATCCAATACCTGATCGACAACCGTTTTGATAATCTGAGACTCATTATCGGTGTCAGATGAAGAAAATGTGATATCGATGCTTTCAGGTAACTCATCCTCAATTGATGTGATATCATCCTGAATTGATTTCAACTTAAGATTTAAAGCCTGTTCCACCCCATCTGGATACTTTTGAGTATAATGATTCCACATTGGGGGTGGAATACTAGTGAAAGCAGATGAAGCATGTGGCTGTTGTGGTACAATTTGTTCCAACACATATGATGAAGCCACATAACTCATTAGCTTCTTATCAATTCGTTCATTTTCAATTTTTGTCAACTCAAGTTCCTTTTTCAAAGATGCGATTGTATCTAGATGAAAATTTACTTCTCTTTGTTTATCATATAAAGTTTCTTGTGCCAACTTTGTTGCTTTATCATTTTCAAGGCTTTCTTTTTTAATCATTTTTATAGACCTGGACAATGTGTCATAAGCCTCTTTTAACTGTTCTAAGTCAAACTTCATCAAATCTGCATGTTGTTTTAATTCCTGATACTTAGTGTCTTTTTCAAGACACTCCATGCATGGTTGTGAACAACTTAGACATGGTGTATCGGGGATTAAAACTTTTTCAGTTATAATCTCATCATCACAAACAATTTTACCACCAGATTCTGACTCTGACTCAGACAACTTGACCATGTTGACCTTTCTGACTCCAGTTTCCTCCTCTAGACCAGACATTTTATCAACTGACTCATGGATGTCTGAATCTACCTCTTTTAACTTGCTCATCAAAGCTTTATCTGCAATCTCCTTTAGAACTTCTTCAGTCATTTCCTTTGAGACATCAATCATCTCATCGACTTCTTCTTTCTTTTCTTCAAATCTCGAACACATCCCAGTTTTTGGCTCCTCGAAAAAATCTGCAAAAGAATCAAAAATTTTAGGAGACAGAATAGATTTCATTGTATGAACAAATTCTTCATGTCGTGAGTGAAACTTGAGATCTTCTTCTGATAAAGATTCTTCAGCTTTTGTAGAACTTTCTGTAATCTCGTTTTCAACAACCTTCGGAGTCTCTTGATCAACAATTTCAACAACTTCTTCAACTTTCGCATCAGAAACTTTTTCAACTATCTTTGTAACTACTTCCTTTGATTCTGCAACTGTCTCGGTAATCTCAACTACCTCAGCCATCATTGCTTGATCATTCTTTTCTGGAATATACTTGTCCCAACTGAACCCAGACACTAACTTTTCATCATCTTGATTTATGATAAGTGCCTTTTCTGCTTTGTTCTCGATTTGAGGTCTTTGAACAGCAGATTGTTGATTTGGACGATGATATATAGCTTGTCTGTAGTAATCATTCTTGAATGGATTCTGATGATTTTGTATCTCACGATTAGGGCACTCGCGCTTGAAATGTCCTCTTTCTTTGCACTTAAAACAAGTCACTTTTGACTTGTCGAACCCTAATTTGTGATCTGGACCTGACAAACTACTTCTCCCGGTGATTTCCATAAAGCGTTGTGCTCGTCTAACCAAACTAGCCATGCACCACTTTATATCTATTAATTCTAACTCTTCCGGGTCGATCTGATCGTAGTCCTCTTTGATCATATCAGGATTACCAATTTTACCCACAACCAAACCTTCATAGGCTTCCAAAACTGATGCCAATAATGTAATGTGTTGCTTTGCTGCATTCTCGGTGATTTCATTTCCGTTTTTGATATTTACTGCAATGTTACAATGCACACCGGACACAAAAGTCTGTTGATTCGAACTAGAAGAACTTTGAGGAGAATTCTGCTCATTGACTTTGACATTCGGCTCATAATTTGCAAATGGAGTCGATTGACTTGACTGATAAGCATTTGGAGCACCCGATGAAGTGTTGTCTGCACTGAATCCGGTTTGAATCTTCGGACTTTGAACATTTGTTGCTGCTGAACTGTTCTTGTAATATAACGACACATCTTGTGGTATATTTGATGAGTTCATCTTTTTAATTTTTACCAACTCCAATTCATGCGCCTCAATTTTCTCAATAAACTCACTCAAACTGTAGTTCACAAAATCTCCAGTATTTTTCAACATCATCAAGTGAGTTCCCCATTCCTCATAGGGAAGTGCATCACAAAGCTTGTCTATCCATTCTTCATGTGACTTATCGATATCCAGCCTTCTCATTTCTTTCACTAAGTGACAATATCTCTCGATAAGCTGCTTTGTCGATTCACCTTTGATTCCTGTGAATATATCAAATTCCTTCTTTATCAGTGCTGTCTTGCTCTTGATCATCGAAGCACTACCTTTGAATTTCTTTTCCAAAGCTTGCCATATCGACTGTGCACTATCTTTGTGTTGTAGAAGAACTAGAATATCCTCTTTTATCGCTTGCTGCAAAATACTAACCATCTTCTTTTCTGCTTTAAACTCAATCTGTTCTGCTTCAGTAAAACTTGTAATTCTTTTCACAACATCCATTCCATCCCTCGGAAGAACATACTCTCTCTCAATTTTCATCCAGCATTCTAAATGGTTGGCCTGTACCCAGTTTTTGAATCTCCCGGACCATCCTGAATATTCATCTAAACTCATCAACTTGGGAGGTTTCTGCATCGTTCCCAGTTCGTTCTCCAAAGTTACATTCTGTATAACACTGCTTGAAGATTGTCCTGCTACGAAACCACTACCCGCAAACAGATTGTAGAAATCTTGGTTTTCCATTTTAGCGACAAAACTTGTGAAAATGTTTAACTTTTTAGAAATCAGATTGGTTTTGTGAAAAACTTTCAACACTGACTGAGTTTCTAACACACGTACACGTACACAATGGACTTATCGCTCAAACTTTGAAATTTTTCAAATACCTTGATACTGGAGCGAAATCACTTGCACCAGTGACACAAGAGCGAAATCAGGTTTTGACCTTAAGAGCGAAACCTATGTGACCACAAGAGCGATACCCTAGATTGCCATATGAGCGAAATCTGATTTTACCACAAAAGCGAAACCATGGTTTTGTCACAAGAGCGAAATCACTAATTGATCACAAAAGCGAAATCAGTAAGTGACACTTGAGCGAAATCTCTCTGTGATATGCCACAAAAGCGAAACCTGGTTTCGAGCTGTTTTAGGTTGATTTTAAGTCTGATTTTTTCAAGGGTTTGTTAACTACTAGTTTTATACCTTATATTGAAAAATCAGTCCATTTTGTCCGTTGCAAGGTCCTGAAACTCAAAAAGTGTATGAAAATAGATTCGATTCTTGGTAACTAGCTTACAACTGGCTCTGATACCAATTGTAGGACCGATATTGTCAGTCTAATGAGACAATTGAAGCTAGAACCTACACATTATGTGGCGGAAACACATAATATGCATGAAACGAATCAGAAACGGAGTAGAAACAGAGTAGATACACTTTTAAACACTTTTCTCATTCAATATTCAGAAAATACAAGGTCAGCAGTTCGGCACCTATGACATGAACATTACTGAATGAGAACATACACAAGGAGTATTTATAATTCATGGGGTTTCGCTCATATGGTCTGACACATAAGCGAAATCTCATACAACTGATTTCGCTTATGTGTCACCATGACATAAAAGCGAAACCTCTTGAAACTTTACAAACCAAATATCAATCTAACCCCTGTAATTACATAATTAAGCACATTTAAACCCCTATACTTCACATACTTGACATAAACAGACCCTAGACTTATCTAACAAGACTAAGACACAGGCTTTAGACATACTGCACCAACAAATACACGTTAAACACCCATGAACTGAGACAACACTTCTACCTTGCCAACATTTTGTTCATTACTCAAACATATTAATTGTACATGAACAAAACAATATATATATATATATATATATATATATATATATAAGTATCATACTAAGATTTCACTAAATTTGGAAGTTTGAGTGAACACATGCCCATCATCTACTCACACCAATGTAGAAGGATTGGGGGTGGGTTTTCCATACACAACTCCTTTGGTGAGTTTGGAGTAAACAATTTGAAGGGTTTCATACTTTCATTCTCAAATTTAAAATCCACCCACTCAAACAAACACCTTCTAACATTCCTATTCTCATTCTCTGACTTTTAAACCCATAGTAAAGGAATGGTTTACACCAGCAGTTCTTAGTTTCAATTTTCAAACTGTCACGCAGTGGTTAAAAAAAGCAAACCATACAGATCTCAAACTGGCTGAATTGTTTCGATTTAGGTGATTTAGTCGGTTCAACATGAAAACCCCGTATTCGAGTGATATTTTACCTTTAACAAGTAAAATGTGTTAAAATAAAGGACTTAAACACATAAATGTCATAAAATCTGCCTTTTTAAGTGTTATGGCTTCTTGTTCTAATAAATTAAGTATAAATTGGTTGCCCTTTCTAAACCTTAAAAAAAGAGTTAAGGTTTAGAATCCCTATTAATACAATGTTAGTTTTGAACAAGGTAACAAATGTTCTTGAGTAACGTTTATCGGATTAGAAAGGCTGAAAGTATGTAGCTAAATATCAGATGTGCTATAGTGTGCTTGATTTTTAAACTGTATTAAGAAAATGAATATTATTTAGAATATATGATGGACGTCAAAGGCCAACTGCCTTATTTGCATTCTAAATGATTCAAAATGAAGCTTCATTAGCAACATCAAAATAAAGATTACAAGGAATCCCAATAAGATTTAATTGACTTTCTTAATTCCATTGCTGCTCAAAAATAAAATTAAGAATTGGCTACCTTAAGAAATACAATTCCTATTGTTTTCTAATGCTTCCACAACTATTCCAGATAACACGTCGGCTTCCCGGCTGGTGGAACTTAATATATGACAAAACATTGTTGCGTAAAACAAACGATCTCCATCCTTTACTGTAATTAGTTTATTTATACAACACGCGGGTGAAACCGCTACTTCCGGTACCAGAATCGGATCTCAAATCGGAGACAGTACAAGCCCAATATAACGACGCCGTCGGCTCCAACGACTTATATGCGATCGCCGAACTTTCGAGCGTTATGAAAAAGAGTTGATGCATCTCCTTCACTCGAACATTGATCAAATTGCCATCTACACATCCAACAATCACTGAATCAAAAGGTTACAACTAAAGCAATTGATGCATCTCTAATTATTTACCAGAAAATAAAACTAAAAGAGTAAAAATTGAAAAACCCCAACCGACAACGGGAAATGTCGGGCATCACGTATGGTGGATTGTTCAAAACACATGGCACTAAATTAAAGTTTCGATATATTTATTAACCAAGTACCATTGTTTACAAATACCTGCCGACACACAAAACAACTTGTTTGAAAACATCTCAAAGTAATTGTGTTTTTATTAAAGCAAACTAAGGGACAGTGCATTTATGATACGAAGCAACCTTGAATAGTATCATGGGTTAGCACATGAATCATATGTGAAAAAATGGGTCAACAAAAAAGTTGGTGAGTAGCATAGGTTTTATCAAATATCATATAGAATTTTTTTTTGTATGGCAATATGTTAAACTAAATCATTTGTGTTTAACAAGATATGATAACAAGGTTAGGCAAATTCAAACCTCACGTTGACTGGCATGGAACATCCAAGGGTTTAACTAATTAAGATGAAAAACCCAAAAATGATTTCCAAGTAGAGTTGACGGATTCTATCATTCCACTATGGGTCTTCCAGAACACACAAGAAAAAGTTTTACACACCGGAAGCAGGAATGAGTTGTTAAACCTATAGCTCTATAATGCACTATCATTCGGGTTGATCAAAGTTAATGAATGCGCACATGGAATTATCCATACAAGTTTCTCACAAAAGCATTTAGAACGTATAAAGCCATATTATAGTCAAAAGGTAAAAGTAATAAGCATATGTTTCCCCCAAAAGAAAAACGGTAATAAGGATGGTTAATTAAGATTTTGTTATGATGGTGTTTGTAGATATTATTGGTTAAAAGAACCCTTGGTAAATCCTAAATCGTTTAGTTTTTAGAAAATTAAAAATTTTGACAGTGTTTTATGTTGTTTTCGTTTTACGTTTTAAAAATAGTAAACGACGTCGAAAAATTATAAAAATTTCATGTCCACTAGATTAGAATGTGTTTCACAAATTTCTTTTAGAAAGTTTCTGTTTGGAACCGGGAAAATGGTCAAAACTGTGGATCTTTACAGATCGTTCAGTTTTGTGTTTCAGCTTGTTTTAAATGATTGGGGTCCAAACGAAAGTGTTTTTAAGCGTATTATATATCGTTGAAACCATATTTCAATGTACTTAATCATGAAGTAAGAGCATACTTCATTTGGTTAAGTTTTGATCAAGTTATGGTCATCCAAAGTGACAACACAAAATCTATCCAAATCGGGAAGAACACATATGTGTTCCCGTTGGTAGTTTTTAGGATTTTTTGTGCGTAAAATTCTATGTAGGGTTTTATTATCTATATTATGTAGATCATTTGGGCAAATTTGATTTCAAATTGGTTGACTAAAGTGGTTAGATTTGAAAGTCAAATGAAATGGTGAAAACGTATGAAATTCTTAACATTGGGACGCAATTAAGCTACAAAACTACTAACATAACTTCAAACAATCAAAGGAAAGGCGTGAATGCAAAAGAGAAGAGCTCACACTATGACTTAGAGTGTTTTGAGTTGGTGTGAGGAAAATGGAGCATGATGGGTGTTATTTATAGCAAGAGGTGTTGTAGAAGAGGTTGACAAGTGTCAAGGGATGTTCTAAGAAGTTGATTAGTGTCATAGGATGTGTCAAGACTAGAGAAGAGAGTGGCAAGGAGGAGGAGAGGTGGCAAAATGTTGTTGCCAACGATTTTCTGCTGTCTGAGACCTCATTGCGGACCGCGAGGGGAAACCCATACGGTCCGCAAGGAGCTCTGATACACATAAACAATTTGGTTTTTGCTACTTTTTGCTCTTCAAATTCATATGTCAACTTTTTTGACGATTTTAATCCCCCAATTGAACTTATATACATTATGCGGAGGGTTTCAAGACACATGATCACTTAGAATTGTTTTGGAAATTCAATGTTAAGTCATAACCGTTTATCATCATGTTGGAAAAATAAATATGCATGTTTATAGTTATCAAGTACGAAAATAATGGTATACCCTAGCCATTCCTCCACCAAATCCTCGAGAGGTAGGTTGAATGAAAGTGTGTTATCAGGCATTTTTGGCCTATGATATACCATGTTTGCCCTCTTAGCATACCAAAGCTTTTACATCTCCATCTTAACCTCTAGTTAGAAAGCTAATATTCTAGTAACACTACCTACAAACAGAAAGTTAAAAGTTAGAAAGCTGATATTATAGTAACACTCCTTACAAACGGAAAATTAAAACTTACAAAAGATTCAATCGGGCTAAAGTTTTAATGTAATAGGTCGATGGGTAAAATGAAAAAGATTACCAAAGTGGGCCTTTGGAATGTACCACAATATCCGAATTCTGTAAATACTTATTTACAACAGAATACTTTACCAGTTGTAAATACTTTAGAGCAAAAAACAACAAGTTTTGAAGCACTCTCTAAAATTCTCGGTAAGGTTGAAAGAAGTGCATAGCTCATTGCATTTTAATAGCCCTTTAACTCATAATTCATGATACAAATCCCTTGAATGCACTCTCTTGATACAAAACACCCATTCCCATTATTGCATGAAGATCTTATCAACATGTTTATAGTCCACCATTTTCATAATGAAGCATAAGTTGTATCATAGTTCTATGTTGCCAAACACCCTCGTTTTTTAAGCACCTAACGTCTACGCTCCGAGTTCAGCCTATGCGCTTAAGAGCTTTGACAGCATAGCCATAGTTACCTACATTGTCACTCTTCTCTTCAATTTTCCACTTCCGGCTTATCTACAAATTCAAAAGATAAATTAAGAGCATATTACGAACTAATGTTAACCTAATTCAAGGGTGTTTGGAACAAAGTAGCAGGTGAGAAATTGGAGTTGAAGCTGTCAATGGTGTTTCAGCCTCATGTGTTAGTTCATTCTCTAGGTACAATGTCAACGCATGATGATTTGCTTTTTTGCTTTGCATCCCTATTTGAAGAACCTTGACTTACTCTTGAAGCATGTTGATGTAGGTCTTTGTATTTGAAATTTTGTTTTTTCTTCCTAACAAAACAAACACCTAAATTTTCTTAATTTCGACGATTAAAATTGAGATCAAAAAGTGTTTTCGACTGATAACGGTATCATGTTAGTCAATGTAGATACAAAGACTGCAATAATCACAACAACAAATGATTAAGATGTAGAATTCAACTAAAACGGTAATTTAGAATCTTACCTCAAGGCTGGTGTAACTCCAAAGGCTTAGCCTTTTCAACCTGGAATTCTTATTAAACAACTTCTGATGTGTAAGATGCAGCTTGTTGTTTGGTGATGTATGTAAATGTGAATCACTTTTCTCTTCAGGGGTTGGATGTTGTGCATTTGAATAATATATTGTCAATTTGTCATGCCACAATCCATGAGTTCCAAAAGAGGTATTTGTATGGTGGGAAACTGGATACTAACTAATGATTAATAACAGGAGAAAATGTTAGTTGTTATCAAATTAAAAAAAAAAAAAAAAAACTAGCATTCAGTATATTTTAGACTATGGGTTT
>JARYGA010007069.1:0-29272 GCA_030545235.1 Helianthus tuberosus
ACCAAAACACCTTATTTCCTGTTGATACATATAGATGCACATGTGCATTTCTAACATTGGTAATGTAAAAAATAGTGTATTACACGTAGTAGTGTAAATGAAAGTGCAATTGACTATTATTTGTAATGAATTACGGAATTTGACAAAGAAACGACACATATGCACATGTGCATGGATAACTGTTACTCAAATTTTTTTATTTTTTTTGAAATTTTTTTTTATTTTTTTTATTAACAAAATATAGCGATTTTTTCAAAAAAAATAGTAAAAAAAAATAAAAAAAATTTTTGGGTGTTTTTTAGATTTTTTTAGGAATTACTGTTTGTGTTCACACTGGTTCTCGCGGTTCTCGCAATAAGGGGTGGTTCCTAACGGATCTTTGTCCTATATATATATATATATATAGGGGAGGGTTTAAATGAGAACGCTAAATATTGTGAGAACCGTGAGAACAAATGAAAAAACCGCGAGAACTTGGTAAAAAACGAATCAAATTCAAAATTTTTTTCTACACTTATCATTATTATTCGAATACAATATTAGAAATTTAATTTACATGTTTAAATTTACGCGAATTCGTAAATAAAGAAAATTTACACATGTGTAAGTTTGCCATTTACACATGTGTAAATCTCTTATATTTACACATGTGTAAAAAATCTAAAAATAGTGATTTTGAAAGAAGAAATGAATTATTTGATGTTGTAAATTCTTTTTTTGATGTTGTATCTTAACTACAATGAGGTTTGTATTAAAAAAATTGGTTTTGATTGGTTTTTTCATTCGTTCTCACGGTTCTCACAATATTTAGCGTTCTCAAGACAACCTTCCCCTATATATATGAAAAAAACAAAAGTACTCTCTTAGCAACACCTTTTTACTCCTCGCGTTTTCTACCAATGTTCACAAACAACTCTACACCCCAAATCTGCTACAGATTCTTCAAATTCAAACCACCGAAAACACAATTACATAATTGATGCCAACAACATACTGATTAGAACAAATCAACACGAAACATCTCCAATCGCCGAATGTTGCTTGATACAAAACTACTAATATCAATCCACTATAACACGATTACAAACACTAATCGACGCTTAGAGCATACTGATAGTGAGAATAGATATAGGGAATGGATAGTGATCCTATAGGGAAACACAATTTACTCTCTATATCTTTTCCCTATTTTAGGGATTCAAATTGAGTGCAAAAAATAATTAAAACCTTTAAATGTTTCCCTTAAATTATATGAATGTTGATGATATAAAGTTTCCCTTAAACCTCAAATTTTTACCTCTTCTAAATCACAAATTCTAGATTTCATATACATTTTGGGCGATCTTTAACTTCTATAAAAATCGTATATTAGATCAATCCCCTAGGCAAAAAAGAAGAAATGCACTAGTGTGAGCATATTGTAACACTAGACACATTTGTACCTATCTCTACTTAGAGAGAACTTGTAACGATGATAAGTGAAGTGATGATCCTACTAAGTGTCTTTGGGAAAAGTTATTGTAATAATAATCTCTACCAAGTATTTTAGGGAAAAATCTTGTGATAGAGAACTTTTGTGATGGTGATACAAATATTATTGATAATTTTAGCGGTGTTTCCCACCAGTTTAGAGATAAGTTGATGAAGAAAGCCCTTAGATAAGGGCGGAGGTAGGGATGTTAATCAAACCCAAAACTCAAAATATTTGAAACGAGTAATGGGATGAATATTCGGGTTATAAGACCGGGTATGTGGTTAGTTTTAATTTTTTTTTGTAGGTATGGGTTAGGTGATACCTAGTTAGATTACCCAAAAACATATACCCATTTACAAAAACTAAATACCCGAAATTGTTAATTTTAATTTCGGTTTTTCATTAACCCCAGTTTAATAGTTGTTCATGCTAATAGTTTCATTATGTGTAAAATGTTTTTTTTTTCTTTTAAAATATGTATTTGATAAAAAATTTTATATATTTCTACGGATGCCCCGCTTGCGGTATAAGCATATAATGTATATATGTGTGGGTCATCGGGAGCAAAGGTGAAAGTACACTAATTTTAACGGTATTTTACTAATTTCATGAAAATAACGTTACAATTAGGAGACGGTTAATCATGCATCATATGGTGGCGTTGATAAAAAAAATACTCATCCCTACCATCTTAGGTGACTTGGAGATCTCTTGGAAGTTACATTTATACATCCCATGTGATAATCAATTGCATATTTAAACATCCAATGAAGACACCTACCAAAATATATAATGGAAAAAATGAATGAATTTCGGTGAATTAATGCCTTTTATGATTGTACTTGGATCATTAAGTGATTAAACATTGAAATTTACCAATAAGTCACGTGACTTAATGAAGTTGAAGCAACTTAAACATTCATTGCCTAACAATAACATTATGTAGAAAGAAAAGAAAACTTAAATCAATAGCCGTAAGTCCTTATTAACATGTAACAGGTTCATTCACAACAACTTAATCGGTTATGTCACGCACCAAAATATAAACCACACCATATTTTTTGTGTTACAAGATGGCTTAACGGAAACTTCATTTAATGCTTCCGTCCGACACACAGTGTTAATAGTGTCCCTTCTCGCGTTGAACGATGGTGTAAAGTTAGGAGTAGATTAGATTGTTGTTGAAAAAAAAAATCTGGTGCTAAGTAATTAAGTATCAATGTGGTCTTAGAAGGTGCAGGCCCAACTATTTCTAAGCCTGATCTTGATAGGCCCATACTTGATTTTTGAATGTGCAGGCCGAACGAACCCTATCTAGTAAACTAATATCTTACCAAAAGTAAATAAATTAAAAAAGAAAAAGCAAAAGAAAATATATACCGAATTTTTCAATGGAGCCATTTTTCATTTTTTATAGTAGTTAGATTAACCGAAATTGCCAAAAGTTGATAGAAGAAGCAAAAGAAAATATATACCAAAATTTTCAATCGAGACATTTTATTTATATGTTAGATTAGATTAGATTAACCGAAACAAGAAATATTTCAGTGTTTTTATTATGTTACGGTGTATATTTAATGATTGATGGTTAACCTAGGAAATTTTAAAATTTTTGATTTTCTTAGCATAAAATGTTTTACTACCACGATTCCATGAACTTGACTCCACTTAATAGATGTTATATTACATGCATTAGTTTGAAGTTTCTATTTGCCTCTATAGATTTAGCTTTAAACATTGTCTAGGTATTTAAGTAAATTTGTTCTATCTATGTATTATTTAATAACTTTATCTGAATTAAGATATGTTATAGGATTAAGTTCAGATGAGATATCCTCTGAGTTGTGAGAACCGTATGAACTCCTACTTTCCGTGTGAGTTTTCAACCAAAATTTGCATAAATGTAAGATTAACATTTAACAGAGACATCTGTGAAAAAAATTGACGAGCCAACATTTATTCGATATTCAAGTTTGATTTACACTGCTATAAATGGTTGTTGGTGTCATCAGCCCCAGAACGTTACGGCGTTGTAAATTTAGATTACATCAATGTAAAAAGTCGTATACGATATTTTTTATTTTTATTTGAAAAAAATTTATAGAAAAAAATTTGTAATTTTTTTTTCAAAAAACCTTTAGATCAAAAAGTTCTTAAGTTATCATAACTAAAGCTAGTTATTAATTTAACAATTCCCTATTATTTTATATGTAAGTATATATGTTGTGGTACACATTATGTTTCATTTTTAAAAAAAAAAAAAGCGTTTTTAATGTAGTTTTAACAGTCATTGTCGAGCCTTTTCTACATCATTTATAAAACAGAAAAAATATTGTACATTAACAAAAATATATATACATGGTGGGAGTTGGCTACAAAGTGTAAAAAGTCAAAAAAAAAAAACCTCATATTGTCAACCATAAAACACACTCAAAACTCACAAATAACATAGTGAAGATTACTAAAATATCATATTTGTGGGTTTTGTGTTGTGTTTTGGATGATAAGACTTTGATTATCGAATGACTAACATTAGTGTGTTTTATGTTGATTATCATGTTGTGTTTTATATTCATAGTTGTACAATGGTGTGTTTGAGTTTTTAAGGACTGTTAGGGTTTGAATATTGTGTTTTAGTGATCTTCAGTATGTTATTTGTGGTGTTGAGTGTGTTTTATGGCTGAAATTGTAGTGTTTTATGACTTTGTACACCTTGTAGGAAAAATGGACTTTGTAGCCGAACCTCACCCTATACAACCCGAAAAGTCCTGTTATTGAAGTAAAGTAGCTTGTATTAATTATGATATTTCACATAATATCTACAACTTTAAGAATTTATGCCATGTTAGCAGAATGCAAGAAGACATTAGTAAGGCGTCAAACAATAACTAGGAATGATATATCTTATGTAAGACTTTTTGTTTTTAGTAACAATATCAATATAAATGTTTTAATGTTTTTAGTAACAATATCAATATGTGCGTAAAGGATCAAGTTGACGAACTTATTCAAGATTTATCTAAGACCTTTGAGGTAAGAGATTGTTCATGAAAATCAGCAATCCATAGTTGGATAATTGCAGTGTTTATAATTCATGTGAGTATAAGGGTTCATATATATATGTTAGTTATTAGGGTAGTATATGTTTCTGTTATTGTTTTCTTGCTATGATGAGTTGATGATTATATTGTTTGTTACGATGACAGATGCCTTATATGCTACATGAAACAATCTAGACGAAACTAGATTTTGAACTTGTAAGACATGACATGTTTATAGCCTTAAATGTTACGTTAATGTTAGTGTCTAAAGTTTTCGATGTTGTCTCAAAGCGTCTAATGTTAACACTAAAGTCTTAAAGCATCTAACGGTACACTTTAAGCAACATATTACAGGGAAGTGCCTTGACAATGTTACAACCATGTAACGTAAGGAATTATAGTATATTATGATATGTCATGTATGTTATGATATAATGCATGTTAAAGTTCTATAGATGTTGATGAAGCTAAAACCCACCCACTCACCGTATCTAACTTTTAGTATGCACATTAGGTTCAAGTATAATCATTTGAGAGCTCTTGTAGACGTTAGGGGCATTGGATTGAAGGCTACCCCATCCTATGAACTGGCATCCTATTTATCCTTGGGGAAAATTACGAAAATGTAGGTTAACCAAAAGTATTTTCAGATTTGTCACCCTCATGCGTATTTGGAAGGACTCATCCGGCTTGGATGCGTCCATATGCAGACCCTTTAAACACTCAAATAAAAATTGGACACGTGGCGTTTTGCAGGTGGGTCCAGACGCATCCCAGCTTCTCTTTCTCTCTCCACTCTCTCTCCTCTGGATGCGTCTCTTTCTCTCTCCTCTCTCTCTCTCTCCTCTCTCTCTTCTCTTTCTCTCTCCTCTCCCTCTTCTCTTTCTGGTTCTGTTAACAAGGAGTCCAAAATGTACAACCAATTGGTTCAGAGACTCCATAAGGGTGATTTAGAAACCTGACCTCAGAAGCCCCAAAGAAACAAATTACCTTTTTTACTTTTTATAATCATTTTTTACCCAACTTTTTCAAACTTCATGTGAGTTTGTGTATGTCATGCGCCTTCTTGTAGTGCACTGGCCACTGGGTATGCCTTATTCTTGTCACCGGTTCTGTAGATCGAATCTGTCATTTACTCACCGGTTCACTAAGAGAGAGGACATTGCAATTTCTAGTATACAAATTCTATACTGCTGTATAGAATTTGCAGGTTAATTGTCATGATACATGCCGTTCATAAAAAAGAATTGGCTATAAATAGCGGGCCGTGGGACGAGATCTGGTGCACCAGTTCGAACGAATTTCAAATTCTCTCGCTCTCGTTCTCTTATTCTGATGGAAATGTGGTTGCAACCATGGTGTCTTGTGAGGAAGGTTAACTGTGGCTGTACCTATGAATTTGAATTCAGGGCTGATAGAGATAGAGGATAGAGAAAGAGAAGAGAGAGCGGAGAGAGGAGAGAGAAAGATGAGAGAGAGAGGAGAGAGAGAAAGAGAGAGATGAGAGAGAAATAGACGCATTAGAAACTTGCCCGACTCATCCCGTGCTCCAAGGACGCATCCCGTGCTTGAAGGACGCATCCCGTGCTTGAAGGCCGCATCCCGTGGCCACGTGTAGGGTTCCTTTTCCCGACCAACTTCTTGCCTATTTCCACACCCTTATAGACGCCTCGTATAGGCCTATACGAGGCGTCTAGGGCTCCTTTTCCCGACCAACTTCTGAACCTCGTACAACGTCACATCACACACATTAGACGAGGAGTCTAGGCCTGTACGAGGGACCAATACGAGGGTACTAAGACGCCTCGTATAGGCCTATACAAGGCGTCTTAGAGTCTGATTTGACTATGTGTCTGAGATTTGACTTAAAGCAATATGGGGCGTATAGAGCTATACGAGGCGTCTATATTTAATATAAAGTGCAACATACAGTGCATTGTTGGTCCACCCGAGCATTCAACGTTCATTTCATTCTGTTTCTTCTACGAGCTCTTGTTGTTTGCATTTGTGTTCTTATCATCCCGAAGTGTTGAAATGTCATCATACTGGGATGGCAACTATGTCTTCGGGCAGTATTCTAGCGACAATTGGGTGCCCGAAAGCATTCCGGTAACAGTTATTAGCTTAATTTTTTTAATTACTTGTTGTGTTAGTTTATTATTTACTAATGATGATACGGTCGTCTATTTTGGAGGAGTCTGGCGTTCCCGATTCTAATGAGCAAGAGGAGGTTGTGTCTAGTATACAAGGAAAACAAAACATACCGTTTCTAGATTTGAACACGCATCCTCCTGTTGATGAAACAGCCCCTGTAGATGACTCATACCATGCTGGTCAACCAAGTTACCTGACGCAACAAGGGTATCCGGATTATAGATACGGGTGTGAATACTCTTACGGATGAGACGGTGGATACGGAGGAAACGGTGGATACGGAGGAGACGTTGGATACGGAGGAGACAGTGGATACGGAGGAGACGGTGGATACGGAGGAGACCGTGGATACGGTGGATACGGAGGAGACGGTGGTTATCAGCAATTCATTTCCTCGGGCACTCCTTCCGTTCATCAAAACAATCCGGACGTTGGAGGATATGGTGGATATGGTGGTTATGGTAGAGGTGCACAAACCGGTTAATTTTAATAACCGGTTCGGTTAACCAGTTATACCGGTTAATTTGACTTTTTGACTTTAACCGGTTAATGCTTTAACCGGTTATTACTTTAACCAGTTATTTTTTTAACTGGTCCGGTTAATTACTTTAACCGGTTCGGTTAATTAACCGGTTATTTTCGGTTATTAACCGGTTTTTTTTGCCTTTTTTTTGAATTTTTCGGTTAACCAGTCTATCGGTTAAAAAACCGGTTTAAAAAAAACCGGTTAATAACCGGTTATTATACTAAACACTTATAACCGGTTACTAACCTACGGTTAAAAATAACCACTAACCGGTTATTCCTAAATCGGTTATTAACCGGTTACAGTTTCGGTTAATAACCGGTTACGGTTAATTAACCGGTTATTTTGTGCACCTCTAGGTTATGGTGGATATGGTAGATATGGTGGTGAGGCACCTCCCATCCCGGACAATCCGTACTTAAAAAAGCAGGTATCAATTACTATTTTATTAATATTAATATTATTATTTATTATTTATTATTTATTATTATTTATTTATTATTATTATTGTTATTATTATTATTATTATTGTTATTATTATTATTATTATTATTATTGTTGTTGTTATTATTATTATTATTATTAATATTGTTATTATTATTAATAATGTTATTATTATTATTATTAATATTGTTATTATTATTATTATTAATATTGTTATTATTATTAATATTGTTATTATTGTTATTATTGTTATTATTATTATTGTTGTTATTATTATTATTATTGTTATTATTATTGTTATTCTTATTATTCTTATTATTATTATTATTAATATTGTTATTATTGTCGATGTTACAGGTTTTCAACTCTTTAGATGAACTAAAGAAACGGATACAAGAAATAGCAAACGCGGATGGTTTCGTTATTGTCACCCGTCGATCAAAGAAAACCGGGGGAAGAACCGGGAGGGTATGGCTTGAATGGGATCGTGGTGGTGAGAACCAGACTACAGCAACACTTAGAAAAGCCGGAAGCAAAAAAATGGGTTGCCCGTTTTACCTGCTGGCTGTGCGAAACCACCCGTATGAAACCTGGGAGATAAAAAACGGAAAAATTGAACATAACCACGAACTTTGTGAGGACCTGTCGGCCCACGCGTTTGTGCGAAGGTTTACTCCAAGCGAAATTGTAACACCCTCACTATTATAAAAGGGTTTTATTACTAATGACGACAATTAATTGTGTTCTTACGAATACACGTACATGTAAAATACGGGTTTACTAAAAACTTTTACAGTTTAAAAGTTTGACAACATATTGTATATAGGTTCGTCGTTTAAAAGTTACGACGCAAAGCAGTGCGGAAGCTTGTATCTTGGTCGTGTTCGGTTCTTCGTTGAGCTTGATCTTCGTCCGGGAATCCTTGACATTCACCTATGACCAAAACCAACTTAAAAGTTAGCTTTGATAGTTAAATAACAAGTTTAAACAAGTTATATGGGTCAAACAAACAAAATTAAACAATTTTCGGATTCAGGAGGGGCTAGACGTTACGCCTAGGGGCTAGACGCTACACCTAGCCCCTTTTTTGACAGCAAGCTGCTTATTTGTTGTTGCACTTTCCAGCTCAACCTTTTTATCAAGTCCAAACTTAAAATCACCATAACTTTTGATTCGTAAGTCCGTTTTAGGTAATTCTTTTTCCTACGCATCCGTAATTAAATTACCAATGCATCTATCAAGATTATTATATCAAAAATTGGATGTACGGGCTGAAAGTCTATAAATGCCTTATGTATTTATTTGACCCGTTTAGTTTTTGCATTAATTTAACCACTAACAAATTTTATATCCGCAAGACGTATTTACCCAACATCCGGGGCTTATGATCACCGGAGTTTCATTACCAAATCTATGGTTTCACGCACTTGTAATCCGCCATTGCCAAATGCTATTCTAAACACACTTTTACTACTTACTAAACAATTATTCGACCCGTTTGGCTCATTTATGGAATCCTCCATTTCTAATGACTACCAAACGCTTTCTAATCTAATTTTAACTCATTAAATCAAGTAGTGAACATTGTTACTTCAACTAATACCAATCTTTATTCTAAAACACAACTATGAACGATTACAATATCTAATTTGCATAATGTAACGAAACAAGTTACATACCTTCATAATTCATCAACATTGCTTTCTAACCATAATTACCCATTCCCGAGCTTGTCAACCTTATCGTATCCCTTCAAATCCATGGTTTACGCTTTTATAACTCAAATTTAACGAGTGACATTCGAGTCACTTCGAACACTACCATTTCGACCATTATTTTAACCCGTTCTTTATCTAGTGAATTACATCACTTTACTTACTTTCCCATTATGACTAATTAAACAATATTATCAATAAACATATCTAACCAACTATTTATTTTGACCCGTTTGGTTTGTCGAGTGAATCCCATCACTTCTTGGACTCACCAAACGCAACTATTTTCGCTATAACAACATTAAACATATCTACAACTAGGTTTGTCTACATAAATGTAACGAGACGACAAGTCGCGTACCTTCAAAGTGTTCATTTCAAGCGCGTGTCCGCTTGAAGACTCGGCTCCTTTTCCTATAAAGTTCAATCAACACTTCGTTTAGAACTCCATTCATGTCTTATAACGCATAATTCATCTTATCATTTAAATATGTGTTTCGTTCGAAATCACCATATCTAGCTTTCTTTTAGGCATTTCAACAAACACATAAAGGGCATAATTTTACATGATTTATTAACAAGTTCATAACTTGTCATATAGCCTAAGTTTTCATCAATTAAACTATCTAACATAAATATTAGCCTCTACAATTCTGAAATAACCTCACATATGTCAAATTACACTAGAACAACCCCAAATTTCCTAGTGTTTATCAAGTTCTACATAACCCGCTAATCACCTACAATGGTGTCCATGGATTTTACTAGAATTAAGCATGATTTCAACATGTACTTGTCTAGGGTTTACTCCTAGACACTACAATGTTCCTATTTCATCTTTATAACACACATGCATCATCAGATTTCGAATTTCACAAGTTCATCTAAAATTTAAGATGGAACAAAATAGTAAAATTTTGCATACCTCATGATCCCTTCACTGAGGTGATCACTAATCTATGCTTGGATTTCGATTTGGGCTTGATTTACCCCTTCAATTTGGTGAATTTTTGTGTTTTAGGGTTGAGGCTTGAGACCTCCTCCTTGGTCTGATTGAAATCACAGGACACACCACGTATGTGTGTGTTTTATGTTTAATATTTGATTTAATTGAAACTTTAATTCATTTGCCCATGTCTAGTCCCTCCACTTTACACAAGTTTTTATAAAGGGTATTTTAACCATGTTTGTTCTATCATTTCAAGCTTTTTAACTAACTAGGTTATTTATTCCTAATTATTTTATCTTGACTATTACCGTCATTTAATTTATAATATAGAATCTATATTTTTTTGGTGTTACAAGTCTACCCCCCTTAAAGAGGTTTCGTCCCCGAAACCTTCTTTTAAGTAGTTATTTGGCTTGGACTAAAATAACTTAGATTTGTTTTTAAGGCATTCTTTCTTTTAGCCAAAAGTTATCCTTTGCCTCGACGCATGCGTCTTTTACGTGTAAGTCCTCATGGACCGTAACTTGTGTTTCGCATTTCTTATCTTGTCGCCTATTTGTCCCGATTGCCACTTGATTACCTAATAGTATGAGTTTGCCAGTATGCTTATTCCATACTACCCTACATTGACAAGTGTTTTATATAATTCACAACACTGTTTTGACTTTGGATGATCTAATCAGCTAGACTTGCTAGTCACCGTCACCTCATGCCCCGTTAATTTGGGTATATCCCTTTGCTATATTCGGACTTACGTGAGTTTATGATCTCCTATCCCGTAACTCACGCTACAACAAGATTATATTCTGTTGCTGACGCGTGGTTCACTTAGTCTTTTAAACCCTTACTTTGTTTATAATCTCAAAGGTTATGATGATCCCGTAGATCATCTTTTTCTTGTGTCATTTCGTATTCTTAGAATTACACTTCTGGTGTCAGGGCACCCTTTTCAAGCCTAAAACTTATTCATTTTCATTTTCGAATTTTATCGATTTGACCGTAGTCTAAGGCTACACCTGTTTCCTTTTGAACTATCTTCCGACTCTATGACTTCTTCCGTCATTTACACGTCGGTTTGTTCTTTGCTTACCACTATCCGGATCATACTTATTTTTCTTTACAACCCGTTACCCGGGTTCTTTATCTTAATGTTTTTAACTCTCCTGTTTCACTAGTTTGCGTTTTCCTTTATTATAAAACATTTTACTTATTTGATCCGAGCACCCGTCTTTCTTTTTGTAACACCCCGAAATTTAAAAAGGCTTTATATTAGCATTATATAAAGTATAAAATAAACGAGAATGAGCTAACTAGGAATAAATAACCTAGTTAGTTAATTGTCCCGTTTTAAAACATGAATGGATTTAAAATGCCAAAGATATAAACTAAATAAAAGTGGAGGGGCCTATGTTGTTAAAATATAAACTTATATTATTAAGTTTAATAAAAATAAAAACCAAATACACCATTGAGGTGCCTGGTTTGATCAAAGCAGGAGAAGGGCGACCCCCACTCTCAAAACCCTAACAACTCACTAATCTCACAAATTGAAGGCTCAAACCAAGTTAAAATCGAAAATCGAGCATAGATTATTGATCCCCATTGCAAGGGGGTTGTAAGGTATGTAAAGTTTGATATTAATTCTCTGTTTGAAATTCTCATGAATTTGGGAAATCCGAAATTTGATGTTGCATGTTTGCTATTTGGATAGAATAGGGATAATATAGTGTCTAGGAGTAAAACCTAGACAATAACATGTGAAATCATGCCTAAATTCTGGAAATTTCATGAGTACATTGAAGGTCATTCATGGGTTTTGTGAGAAAATGATAAACACTAGGGTGTAGAATGCTAATTTAGTGTAAATTGATGCATAGAAACAGATTTTTGAAAATATGATGTGTAATTCTATATGTAATAGCTCAATTGATGTTAATCAAGGCTAAGTAGCAAGCCATGAATTAGAAAATAAAAGATGTAAAATTATGCCCGTTAAGTGTTTGTAAAAATGCCCCAAAGAAGGCTCAAAATTGAAATTTAAAGTTAAAACGCATGATTGTGATGATTTGGCAAATTATGCGATATATGATTGAAAAGGAGTTCTAAACGAATCGTGATTGAACTCTATAGGAAAAGATACCGGAGCGTCGAGTGGACAAGCCGGTGGCGATTTGCGGTTGAAGGCCGTGCACTAAAGGTATGTAACTTGACCCGTTACATTAAGTGAATTGTTATTAAATTATGTATGGATACAATGTAAAATAGAAGTTACGTTGATTGTAACGATCATGTTCGTTACTTAAATGAATAGGTTAAGATTTGGTTAAGAGTCGTTTGGTAGTCATTATAATGGTGGATTCCATAAATGAGCCAAACGGGTCGAATAATCAATTAATGCAAGGCTAATGCTTCGTTATATGGTTATTTAGTCTTTTGTAGATGTTAATAATAGATATATTAAAATATGAGAAACTAGCATTTTGGGTTGCTTAAATGACGAACCCCATAAGGGTAAACTAAATGGGTTATTAAGAGAAGCTATGAATTGGATAATGGTAGTACCTTACTTGTAGATTTTGAGCCCGGGTGATGGGTAGCGACTTACTAAACATGCAAACCGGTGATGGGAGCGTTGTGTTGAAAATAAAGAACCCATGATTGGGATCTTCTTATTTAAAAGTGATATCCCGTTCATGGAAGTTTGGGTGAAATGAATAAACGGATCAAACAACAAAGTTACAGAGTCTACTGTAAGTTACGGACTCTACCGTAACTTACGGTGGAGAGCAAAAGGGTTACGGTGGTTCACTACTGTTTTACGGCAGACTGGGATCATACAGCGTCTACGGTAACTTACGGTAGATACCGTAAGTTACGGTAGAGTCCAGAAATTTTTGTTATAATTTTGCATTTCTTAATTAATCGAATCCGTTTTTGAGCATAGCTCGATTATGCAAATTATCTAAGAATACTAATACGAATATTTGTCAAAATCTCCAGTTTTTAGGTATTGCAAGTACGTGGATGATGATCAAGACAATGCTCGCGAACCGAACACAATCTTTTGAAGCTTCCGCACTAGACTAATTTCGTTTTAGACAATGTTTATAATGTAAACAATTTATTAATCATGTTTTGAATGACGTAACTAGTTAAGTAATTGTCTAGAATGTAATCACTCTTAAACTTGAATTAAGTACACCTTTTGAAGTAAGGTACCGTCTTAAGTAAATTCATGTGTATTTACATTAAATTCCTGTAAAATTTAGACGGGTTTTACAAGTTGGTAATCAGAGCTTAAGGTTGTAAACAAAGTGTTCGGTTCAAGCTTGATCGATCGTCCGGTAAGAATTAATTTATTATTTTAGTAGATCCTACCTTATGTATGAAATGAGATGCGAATTGATGTGCATGGGAAGGGTGTGTTAACACACTCAAACCCGGAAAGTGCACCAAATGTGAACGGTAAAAGCAAGTCACGCACTTGGCTAAACCAAAGCAAATAAGGCTATGTTATAAATGAAATGTTTAATGTAAACATTTCAGTTTCAAGATGTCGAAAGGAAACGATAATGATCCGGTGCCGACAAGCACCGAACAAATGAAAGAGATAATTGCCGAAGAAGTGGGGAAGGCAATTGAAGGTAGTCTATCCGGGTTTATAGACAAAATTCAAAACACGGTGTTGTCACTTGTCGAAGAACGAGTCAAAAGGTTGGAAGATAGTGTCAACCTTATGAAAGAGAAATCGGGAGAACGTAAGGGATGTTCATACAAAGAGTTTATGGCGTGTAAACCGCCAATCTACAACGGGGAGGTTGACCCGATAATATGTCAGAGATGGTTAAGCGATGTTGAAGGAGTGTTTGAAAGGACCCATTGCGACGAAAGTGACTTTGTTGCTTCCGGAACGGGTCAGTTGAGAGGTCAAGCCAAAGATTGGTGGGACAATAAAAAGAAGGAAATAGGGGCTGAAGCGGTTAGGGTCATGCCATGGGAGGAGTTTAAGACACCGTTTCTTAAACATCATAGTCCCAAGGCAGTCATAAATAAAATCAAGGAAGAGTTCATGCAACTTAGGCACAAGGGCGAGACCATAGACAAGATTACGACGACGTTTATGGATAAGATGAAGTTTTTCAATGAATTGGTGATGAATGAGGAACAAAAGATATACTACTACTATAACATGTTGAGCACCGAGTATAGGGAGTTCATGACTCCTTCAAAATACGAGACCCTTACCGAGATCATAAACGTTGCTCGGGAATGGGAAATCGAGCTGAAGAAACAAGTTGAAAGGGGTGAGCGAAGGGCACAGGATGTGAATCCAAGCCCTACAAAGAAAGCTCGAAATAGAGAATCGGGAAAGAAGGTTGATGCTAAAGGTGGGTCGCCAAGTTGTAAAGTGTGTGGAAAAGGGCACAAGGGAAAGTGTTGGTTCAAAGACAAACCGTGCCCCATATGTAGTAAAACGGGGCACACGGCATCTCTATGCCCGGGTAAAGTCTCGGTTTGCTACAAATGTTATCAGCCCGGCCACAAAAAGTCCGAATGCCCAGACTTAGTTGGAAGGAGAGACTTTAAAGAATCTCCAGCAGAAGCCCCTAAGGCGAAGGCTAGGTCCTTCCAACTTACCACTGCCGAAGCAAAGATAGAACCCGATGTGGTCTCAGGTATATTCACAATTAACTCAATTCCAGCACGTGTATTGTTTGATACGGGTGCGAATAAATCCTTTATTTCGCATGGATTTATTCGACATCCTTCATTTGTATTGACGAAATTATCTGTGCCCTTAGAAGTTGAAATAGGGGACAATAAAAGTTTTATAGTTTGTGATATTTGTCGAGGCTGCAAATTAAGCATCGATGATGAAGAATACCTGATAGACCTAATCCCGATGTCAATGGTGGAATTTCAAGTAGTCGTTGGGATGGATTGGCTATCTCAGCACCACGCAAAGGTCGTGTGTTTTCGTAAGGAGATAAAGCTAACATCTCCGAGCGGGAAACACGTTACTATCTATGGCGAAAAAGGAGGTAACCCCATAATATGCTCAATGTTGAAAGCTCACAAGCTTATTTTGCAAGGATGCAAGGAATTTATAATATACGCAAATGAGCCCGAGAAAGAATCACTGAAGATTGAAGATGTACCGGTAGTACGGGACTATGAAGATGTGTTTCCGGAGGATTTATCGGGGATACCGCCCGAACGGAAAATAAAGTTCGGAATGGAATTGATTCCGGGCACAAAACCCGTAGCTAGAGCACCGTACCGACTCGCGCCGTCGGAATTACAAGAGTTGATGTCCCAGATTCAAGACCTTCTTGAGAAAGGATTCATAAGGCCGAGTGTGTCTCCTTGGGGCGCACCGGTACTGTTCGTGAAAAAGAAAGATGGAAGCATGCGCATGTGTATCGATTACCGGGAGTTAAACAAACTCACGGTAAAGAACCGATACCCACTTCCGAGGATAGATGATCTATTCGACCAATTACAAGGTGCGAACTGGTTTTAAAAAATTGACCTTTGATCGGGGTATCACCAACTAAAGGTCAAAGAGGAAGATGTGCCGAAGACGGCTTTCCGCACACGATACGGACATTACGAGTTCCTCGTGATGTCATTTGGGCTGACAAATGCACCCGCGGCTTTCATGGACCTCATGAACCGGGTTTGCAAGCCAATGCTAGACAAATCGGTCATCGTGCTCATCGATGATATTTTGGTGTATTCGAAAAGAGAAGCTGAGCATGCACACCACTTACAAGAGGTGTTAGAGATACTTAGACGAGAAAGGTTGTATGCGAAATTTTCTAAGTGCGCCTTTTGGTTACGAGAGGTGCAATTCCTCGGCCACATCATAAGTGCCGATGGAGTATTGGTAGATCCGTCAAAGATCGAGGCCGTGTTGAAATGGAATCCCCCGAAGAACCCTTCAGAAATTAGAAGCTTCTTAGGGCTTGCGGGGTACTATAGGAGATTCATTCAAGATTTCTCCAAGATTGCGTCGCCACTAACAAAGTTAACCCGGAAGGAGGAAAAGTTCATTTGGGGTGTTGAACAAGAAAGGTCGTTTCAGACGCTAAAAGAGAAGTTAACTCAAGCTCCGGTATTAACATTGTCGGACGGAGTCGAGGACATGGTGGTTTATTCGGATGCCTCATTAGCGGGGCTAGGATGTGTTCTAATGCAACGGGGCAAAGTTATAGCTTATGCCTCGAGGCAATTGAAGGTACATGAAAAGAAATACCCCACGCATGATCTCAAATTAGCTGCGGTGGTGTTTGCGTTAAAAATATGGAGGCACTATTTGTACGGGGTAAAGTGCACCATATTCACCGACCACAAGAGTTTGAAATACTTCTTCGATCAGAAGGAGTTAAACATGCGAAAAAGGCGGTGGTTAGAAACGGTAAAAGACTATGACTCTGAAATACATTACCACCCCGGAAGGGCAAACGTTGTGGCGGATGCATTGAGTAGGAAATCAGACTATGTCCCAATACGAATAAGATCGATGCAGCTCATTGTAACCTCGGGTCTACTCGAACGAATCCGAGAGGCACAAGTCGAGGCAGTGAAAGAAGAAAATCTAAAAAGGGAAAGGATAGTTGGTCAGCTGAATGATTTGGCAGATGGTAGCCACGGTTTGAAAACTCGATTTGGAAGAATATGGATCCCAAATTCCTATGGAGTTAAGACGCTACTACTCAACGAAGCTCACAAGTCCCATTATTCTATTCATCCGGGTGCATCCAAGATGTACAACGATCTGAAACTAAATTATTGGTGTTTTGGGATGAAGAGGGATGTAGTAAAATACGTGGAGAAGTGCTTGACTTGCTTACAAGTCAAGGCAGAACACCAGAAACCATATGGCAAACTGCAACCGTTGGATATTCCAGTTTGGAAATGGGAACAAATCAAGATGGACTTGTTGACCAAACTGCCCAAAACCAACCGCGGTTTCGATGCTATATGGGTAGTTGTAGATAGGTTGACAAAAAGTGCTCACTTCATTCTGATTCGTGAGACTTATACATCTGAAAAGATGTCAGAGGTGTATACCAATGAAATAGTGGCACGTCACGGGATACCGATGTCCATTGTGTCTGACAGAGATACTCGGTTTACTTCAAACTTTTGGCGCGAATTTCAAGAAGAAATGGGGACTAGACTGTTCATTAGCACTGCTTACCATCCACAAACGGATGGGCAGAGTGAAAGAACGATACAAACGTTAGAGGACATGTTGCGGGCTTGCATTATCGACTTCGGGGGTAGTTGGGATGTCTACCTACCCTTAGTCGAATTCTCATATAACAATAGTTATCACGCGAGCATTGGAATGGCCCCGTTTGAAATGCTATATGGTAGAAAGTGCCGAACCCCGGTGTGTTGGGGAGAAGTGGGCCCACGTGAACTGGCCCCTAATGATGTTGTCAAGGCCACAAACGAGAAAATTGACATAGTTCGAGCTCACTTAAAAGCGGCCCAAGATAGACAAAAGTCTTATGCCGACAAAAGGCGGAGACCAATTGAATTCCAGGTAGGTGACATGGTGATGCTTAGGGTTTCCCCATGGAAGGGCGTTATCAGATTCAGAAAAAGAGGGAAACTAAGCCCGAGGTTTATCGGGCCATTTAAAATCATCGAACGAGTTGGCAAACTAGCTTATCGCCTCGAGCTACCGGAAGAGTTGAGTGGGATACATGGCACGTTTCATGTGTCACAACTGCGGAAATGCCTAGCAGAGGAAACAACGTATATCCACTACGACGATATCGAGGTGGATAGTAGCCTGAACTATGCAGTAAGACCACTAGAGATTCTAGATCGAAAGGTTAAGCACTTGCGAAACAAACAAATCGATCAAGTCACGATCATGTGGGAGCATAGGAAAGGTTCAGACACTACATGGGAGTCCGAAGAGGAGATGCGACGTCTCTATCCTGCACTTTTCGGTACGTATTCTGGTTTCGGGGACGAAACCCTTTTTAAGGGGGGTGGACTTGTAACACCCCGAAATTTAAAAAGGCTTTATATTAGCATTATATAAAGTATAAAATAAACGAGAATGAGCTAACTAGGAATAAATAACCTAGTTAGTTAATTGTCCCGTTTTAAAACATGAATGGATTTAAAATGCCAAAGATATAAACTAAATAAAAGTGGAGGGGCCTGTGTTGTTAAAATCTAAACTTATATTATTAAGTTTAATAAAAATAAAAACCAAATACACCATTGAGGTGCCTGGTTCGATCAAAGCAGGAGAAGGGCGACCCCCACTCTCAAAACCCTAACAACTCACTAATCTCACAAATTGAAGGCTCAAACCAAGTTAAAATCGAAAATCGAGCATAGATTACTGATCCCCATTGCAAGGGGGTTGTAAGGTATGTAAAATTTGATGTTAATTCTCTGTTTGAAATTCTCATGAATTTGGGAAATCCGAAATTTGATGTTGCATGTTTGCTATTTGGATAGAGTAGGGATGATATAGTGTCTAGGAGTAAAACCTAGACAATAACATGTGAAATCATGCCTAAACTCTGGAAATTTCATGAGTACATTGAAGGTCATTCATGGGTTTTGTAAGAAAATGATGAACACTAGGGTGTAGAATGCTAATCTAGTGTAAATTGATGCATAGAAACTGATTTTTGAAAATATGATGTGTAATTCTATATGTAATAGCTCAATTGATGTTAATCAAGGCTAAGTAGCAAGCCATGAATTAGAAAATAAAAGATGTAAAATTATGTCCGTTAAGTGTTTGTAAAAATGCCCAAAAGAAGGCTCAAAATTGAAATTTAAAGTTAAAACGCATGATTTTGATGATTTGGCAAATTATGCGATATATGATTGAAAAAGAGTTCTAAACGAATCGTGATTGAACTCTATAGGAAAAGATACCGGAGCGTCGAGTGGACAAGCCGGTGGTGATTTGCGGTTGAAGGGCGTGCATTAAAGGTATGTAACTTGACCCGTTACATTAAGTGAATTGTTATTAAATTATGTATGGATACAATGTAAAATAGAAGTTGCGTTGATTGTAGCGATCATGTTCGATTTAATTGAAACTTTAATTCATTTGCACATGTCTAGTCCCTCCACTTTACACAAGTTTTTATAAAGGGTATTTTAACCATGTTTGTTCTATCATTTCAAGCTTTTTAACTAACTAGGTTATTTATTCCTAGTTATTTTATCTTGACTATTACCGTCATTTAATTTATAATATAGAATCTATATTTTTTGGGTGTTACAAGTCTACCCCCCTTAAAGAGGTTTCGTCCCCGAAACCTTCTTTTAAGTAGTTATTTGGCTTGGACTAAAATAACTTAGATTTGTTTTTAAGGCATTCTTTCTTTTAGCCAAAAGTTATCCTTTGCCTCGACGCATGCGTCTTTTACGTGTAAGTCCTCATGGACCGTAACTTGTGTTTCCCATTTCTTATCTTGTCACCTATTTGTCCCGATTGCCACTTGATTACCTAATAGTATGAGTTTGCCAGTATGCTTATTCCATACTACCCTACATTGATAAGTGTTTTATATAATTCACAACACTATTTTAACTTTGGATGATCTTATCAGCTAGACTGGCTAGTCACCGTCACCTCATGCCCCGTTAATTTGGGTATATCCCTTTGCTATATTCGGACTTACACGATTTTATGATCTCCTATCCCGTAACTCACGCTACAACAAGATTATATTCTATATCACTCTTTGTGACCATGATCACATCGCATCACGTCATGTTTAAGTTTTTCATGAACTTTTCATTATCAAAATCTTCTTTCTAACGTATCGCATCATGTCTTACACCTATCGGTGTTAAGACCTATATCCTTTATTATTAACTATTTCCTAATTTGTCTCATAATATTCATATTCGTTAAACGTTGTCTCTCACTAAAACTGAATTTTCGTTTAAGGTTTATCTCTTCAACTTATGTCAATAACTCATACCCAGGAATTGACGACAAGAATTTATTCTTTTCCGTTCTTATATTACGCGAGGAATCGTAACTAATCCCCATGCTTTACCCCAAGTGACTCGTATGTTCTTTTGCTTAGCCTCGTAAGTTATTCTGTAAGGCTTTCACCCCCTTTTTTTATTTCCTTCTATTGCTGACGCGTAGGTCACTTAGTCTTTTAAACCCTTACTTTGTTTATATTCTCAAAGGTTATGATGATCCCGTAGATCATCTTTTTCTTGTGTCATTTCGTATTCTTAGAATTACACTTCTGGTGTCAGGGCACCCTTTTCAAGCCTAAAACTTATTCATTTTCATTTTCGAATTTTATCGATTTGACCGTACTCTAAGGCTACACCCGTTTCCTTTTGAACTATTCTTCCGACTCTATGACTTCTTCCGTCATTTACACGTCGGTTTGTTCTTTGCTTACCACTATCCGGATCATACTTATTTTTCTTTACAGCCCGTTACCCGGGTTCTTTATCTTAATGTTTTTAACTCTCCAGCTTCACTAGTTTACGTTTTCCTTTATTATAAAACATTTTACTTATTTGATCCGAACACCCGTCTTTCTTTTTGTAACACCCCGAAATTTAAAAAGGCTTTATATTAGCATTATATAAAGTATAAAATAAACGAGAATGAGCTAACTAGGAATAAATAACCTAGTTAGTTAATTGTCCCGTTTTAAAACAGGAATGGATTTAAAATGCCAAAGATATAAACTAAATAAAAGTGGAGGGGCCTATGTTGTTAAAATCTAAACTTATATTATTAAGTTTAATAAAAATAAAAACCAAATACACCATTGAGGTGCCTGGTTCGATCAAAGCAGGAGAAGGGCGACCCCCACTCTCAAAACCCTAACAACTCACTAATCTCACAAATTGAAGGCTCAAACCAAGTTAAAATCGAAAATCGAGCATAGATTACTGATCCCCATTACAAGGGGGTTGTAAGGTATGTAAAATTTGATGTTAATTCTATGTTTGAAATTCTCATGAATTTGGGAAATCCGAAATTTAATGTTGCATGTTTGCTATTTGGATAGAATAGGGATGATATAGTGTCTAGGAGTAAAACCTAGACAATAACATGTAAAATCATGCCTAAATTCTGGAAATTTCATGAGTACATTGAAGGTCATTCATGAGTTTTGTGAGAAAATGATGAACACTATGGTGTAGAATGCTAATCTAGTGTAAATTGATGCATAGAAACTAATTTTTGAAAATATGATGTGTAATTCTATATGTAATAGCTCAATTGATGTTAATCAAGGCTAAGTAGCAATCCACGAATTAGAAAATTGAAGATGTAACATTCTGCCCGTTAAGTGTTTGTAAAAATGCCCCAAAGAAGGCTCAAAATTGAAATTTAAAGTTAAAACGCATGACTGTGATGATTTGGAAAATTATGCGATATATGATTGAAAAGGAGTTCTAAACGAATCGTGATTGAACTCTATAGGAAAAGATACCGGAGCGTCGAGTGGACAAGCCGGTGGCTATTTGCGGTTGAAGGGCGTGCACTAAAGGTATGTAACTTGACCCGTTATATTAAGTGAATTGTTATTAAATTATGTATGGATACAATGTAAAATAGAAGTTGCGTTGATTGTAGCGATCATGTTCGTTACTTAAATGAATAGGTTAAGATTTGGTTAAGAGTCGTTTGGTAGTCATTATAATGGTGGATTCCATAAATGAGCCAAACGGGTCGAATAATCAATTAATGCAAGGCTAATGCTTCGTTATATGGTTATTTAGTCTTTTGTTAATGTTAATAATAGATATATTAAAATATGAGAAACTAGCATTTTGGGTTGACGAACCCCATAAGGGTAAACTAAATGGGTTATTAAGAGAAGCTATGAATTGGATAACGGTAGTACCTTACTTGTAGATTTTGAGCCCGGGTGATGGGTAACGACTTACTAAACACGCAAACCGGTGATGGGTGCGTAGTGTTGAAAATAAAGAACCCATGATTGGGATCTTCTTATTTAAAAGTGATATGACGTTCATGGAAGTTTGGGTGAAATGAATAAACGGATCAAACAACAAAGTTACAGAGTCTACCGTAAGTTACGGTCTCTACCGTAACTTAAGGTGGAGAGCAAAAGGGTTACGGTGGTTCACTACTGTTTTACGGCAGACTAGGATCATACAGCGTCTACCGTAACTTACGATAGATACCGTAAGTTACGGTAGAGTCCATAAATTTTTGTTATAATTTTGCATTTCTTAATTAATCGAATCCGTTTCTGAGCATAGTTCGATTATGCAAATTATTTAAGAATACTAATACGAATATTTGTCAAAATCTCTAGTTTTTAGGTATTGCAAGTACGTGGATGATGATCAAGACAATGCTCGCGAACCTAACACAATCTTTTGAAGCTTCCGCACTAGACTAATTTCGTTTTAGACAATGTTTATAATGTAAACAATTTATTAATCATGTTTTGAATGACGTAACTGGTTAAGTAATTGTCTAGAATGTAATCACTCTTAAACTTGAATTATGTACACCTTTTGAAGTAAGGTACCGTCTTAAGTAAATTCATGTGTATTTACATTAAATTCCTATAAAATTTAGACGGGTGTTACACTTTTGTTAACGACCCTTAGGTCCGTCTCTTTTATTAATGTCCTGAAGGTCCATTTCTTAAGCCTTTTTTGATAAAACCACTGTTTTTGTTATACGGCTTTTGGGGTTTTACCCGTTTTCGTTCCAACACTTTTAATACGTTTATTTCACTAATCTTTTATACAATCACACCCATTAGTGTGATCATCATTCCTCCTCGTAAGGATTTGATTAATAATGTCTTACTTGGGCGGTTATTCATACCCAAGTTTCTAAATCCGCATTTATTGGTACTTCGTTAATAACAGTAACGAATAATGCGTATCATCCATTTAGCTTCTTTCTCGAGGATATTTTCTATTTGAGCCTTAATTTCTCATTTTTGACTTTAGTCCATTGTAACAATAACAAAATCAATTCATTTCATTTTATTATTCCATATCGTTATAAGGAATTTATCCACATCGTTTTTTGATATAAACGATATTTCTACATGTTTTATTTGGTTTGGCCAAGTCTATAACCTTATCCTTGTCATCTATTACTATTGCAAATTTCTGGGTTCGGGTGTAATTACACTCCTTCCCAATACATCATTTATTTACTTTATTAAGTTTCCCGGGTTCGAGTGTACGAGCACTCCTTCCCATTACGACACTTATCTTTTATTGCATTCTCGGGTTCGAGTGTACGCGCACTCCTTCCCATTACAATATTTATCGAGATTACTTTTACCTCGGTTTCACATACTCGCCATTATTTATTTATTTATATATATACATACATATATATATTTTTCTTTTACATAATTCATTCATTTCACTAATCATATATGCCCATATGCAACTATCATTCATTATGTGAATTGTTGCATTCTACTTGTGTTATTGTAATTTAGAACGTGTACCTGATTGATACTCGCCCTAATGTACTCCGTTGTCTCAAGTCATCACTTGATTTAGGTTCTTTGCTAGCATGTTCTTTGTCATGCTTCCGAACCTTCCGCTCTTTAGATTATTTATTCCCTGCCATCTTCAGATGCGGTCATCATATCATTCGAACATTTCTAATTTATTATTAATCTTGCTATTCAATGTTGCCCGTATTGTTATACAAGACATTCGAATATACTTACTTTACAAGTACTTATTTTATATTCAATCTATGATTAGGATTTATACTACCTAATCATCTTTTATCGACACTAGACATCTCGAATCTGAAATGTTTATATCAATTGTCAAACATTTTGTTTCATTATCATTTGCATCTTTCATTTTGATTTAGCCAAGTTTGTAACTTGCTTAGACCATTCGTATTTAATGCACTTTCCGGGTTTGAGTGTGTTAACACGCTCTTCCCGTGCACGTCCATTCACCTTTCTTTTTCTAACATTTAATAAAATCTACTAAGGTAACTAATTCTTACCGGATGTTTGATCAAGCTTCAAACCGAACACACTTTGTTGACAACCTTGAGCTCTGATTACCAACTTGTAACACCCTCACTATTATAAAAGGGTTTTAGTACTAATGACGACAATTAATTGTGTTCTTACGAATACACGTACATGTAAAATACGGGTTTACTAAAAACTTTTATAGTTTAAAATTTTGACAACATATTGTATATAGGTTCGTCGTTTAAAAGTTACGACGCAACGCAGTGCAGAAGCTTGTATCTTGGTCGTGTTCGGTTCTTCGTTGAGCTTGATCTTCATCCGGGAATCCTTGACATTCACCTATGACCAAAACCAACTTAAAAGTTATCTTTGGTAGTTAAATAACAAGTTTAAACAAGTTATATGGGTCAAACAAACAAAATTAAACAATTTTCGGATTCAGGAGGGGCTAGACGCTACACCTAGCCCCCCTTTTTTTTTACAGCAAGCTGCTTATTTGTTGCTGCACTTTCCAGCTCAACCTTTTTATCAAGTCCAAATTTAAAATCACCATAACTTTTGATTCGTAAGTCCGTTTTAGGTGATTTTTTTTCCTACGCGTCCGTAATTAAATTACCAATGCATCTATCAAGATTATTATATCAAAAATTGGATGTACGGGCTGAAAGTTTATAAATGCCTTATGTATTTATTTGACCCGTTTAGCTTTTGCATTAATTTAAGGATAAATTACAAGTTTTATCCTTTATCTTTAGGGTACTTTACAGGCGGTGTCCTTTTTTTCAAATGTTGACAGGCGGTGTCCTTTATTAGGTATTTTGTTACAAGTTTTGTCCTTTCCACCCAACCTGGTTAAAAAACCCAGTTAATTGTTGACAGACGGTGTCCTTTACTAGGTATTTTGTTGCAATTTTAGTCCTTTACCTAGGTATTTTGTTGCAAGTTTAGTCCTTTACACCCAACAATTAACATGGTTTTTTAACCAGGTTGGGTGGAAAGGACAAAACTTGTAACAAAATACCTAATAAAGGACACCGCCTGTCAACATTTGAAAAAAAGGACACCGCCTGTAAAGTACCCTAAAGATAAAGGACAAAACTTGTAATTTATCCTTAATTTAACCACTAACAAATTTTATATCCGCAAGACGTATTTACCCAACATCCGGGGCTTATGATCACCGGCGTTTCATTACCAAATCTATGGTTTCACGCACTTGTAATCCGTCATTGCCAAATGCTATTCTAAACACACTTTTACTACTTACTAAACAATTATTCGACCCGTTTGGCTCATTTATGGAATCCTCCATTTCTAATGACTACCAAACGCTTTCTAATCTAATTTTAACTCATTAAATCAAGTAGTGAACATTGTTACTTCAACTAATACCAATCTTTATTCTAAAACACAACTATGAACGATTACAATATCTAATTTGCATAATGTAACGAAACAAGTTACATACCTTCATAATTCATCAACATTGCTTTCTAACCATAATTACCCATTCCCGGGCTTGTCAACCTTATCGTATCCCTTCAAATCCATGGTTTACGCTTTTATAACTCAAATTTAACGAGTGACATTCGAGTCACTTCGAACACTACCATTTCGACCATTATTTTAACTCGTTCTTTATCTAGTGAATTACATCACTTTACTTACTTTCCCATTATGAGTAATTAAACAATATTATCAATAAACATATCTAACCAACTATTTATTTTGACCCGTTTGGTTTGTCGAGTGAATCCCATCACTTCTTGGACTCACCAAACGCAACTATTTTCGCTATAACAACATTAAACATATCTACAACTAGGCTTGTCTACATAAATGTAACGAGACGACAAGTCACGTACCTTCAAAGTGTTCCTTTCAAGCACGTGTCCGCTTGAAGACTCGGCTCCTTTTCCTATAAAGTTCAATCAACACTTCGTTTAGAACTCCATTCATGTCTTATAACGCATAATTCATCTTATCATTTAAATATGTGTTTCGTTCGAAATCACCATATCTAGCTTTCTTTTAGGCATTTCAACAAACACCTAAAGGGCATAATTTTACATGATTTATTAACAAGTTCATAACTTGTCATATAGCCCAAGTTTTCATCAATTAAACTATCTAACATAAATATTAGCCTCTATAATTCTGAAATAACCTCACATATGTCAAATTACACTAGAACAACCCCAAATTTCCTAGTGTTTATCAAGTTCTACATAACCAACAAATCACCTACAATGGTGTCCATGGATTTTACTAGAATTAAGCATGATTTCAACATGTACTTGTCTAGGGTTTACTCCTAGACACTACAATGTTCCTATTTCATCTTTATAACACACATGCATCATCAGATTTCGAATTTCACAAGTTCATCTAAAATTTAAGATGGAACCAAATAGTAAAATTTTGCATACCTCGTGATCCCTTCACTGAGGTGATCACTAATCTATGCTTGGATTTCGATTTGGGATTGATTTACCCCTTCAATTTGGTGATTTTTTGTGTTTTAGGGTTGAAGCTTAAGACCTCCTCCTTGGTCTGATTGAAATCACAGGACACACCACGTATGTGTGTGTTTTGTGTTTAATATTTGATTTAATCGAAACTTTAATTCATTTGCCCATGTCTAGTCCCTCCACTTTACACAAGTTTTTATAAAGGGTATTTTAACCATGTTTGTTCTATCATTTCAAGCTTTTTAACTAACTAGGTTATTTATTCCTAGTTATTTTATCTTGACTATTATCGTCATTTAATTTATAATATAGAATCTATATTTTTGGGGTGTTATAGAAATGAAACTGATCGAGCAGGTGACAGCTCAAAACATGGAGCCGCGCAAAATATTTCAAACGATAAGGAAGCAGGACCCCGACAGGTTTCATGTTCAGAAAGACGTTCAAAACGTTGTGGCGAAGATTAGAGCCGAACAAAGACAAGGATTGACTCCCATGCAGTCACTAGAAAACGTGTTGATAAACAACAACTTTATTTACGAGACACGGGAGGAACCCGGAACAGAGATCGTAATAGAGATCTTCTTTCTTCATCGGTACTCGAGAGACATGTGGCGTGCATTCCCCCACGCCATGCTGATCGATGCGACGTACAAGACAAACATATACAATATGCCATTTATCCAGATTGTTGGTATGACGCCTACCAACAAATCGTTTATTATCGCGCATGCCGTTGTTAGTAAAGAACGAGGTGATAACTTTGTGTGGGTGCTTGAGAGGGTCAAGTCAATGTTGGATGAATGTATGGAGCCACGTGTGATTTTAAGGGATAGAGACCTAGCCCTTATGGGCGCGTGTGCTAAAGTATTTCCAGACACCTCCAGGCTTCTTTGCAGGTGGCACATACAACAGAATATTATGAAGCACTACAAGGCGGCATTCACAAAAGAAGACTGGGATAAATTTTTGTCATTCTGGGGGACATTTATTGAGTCTCCATCCATACCCATCTACGAGTACCACTTGCGCAACATGCGAAAGTGACTTGTGGATTGCAAACGTTCTAGTAAGTTTTTCTAATAACATATGACTCACCTATGCAAATTTTATTAAATTATTTTTACTTTTTAGGAGTCTTCAATTACGTGTACGATAACTGGCTAAAAGACTATAAGGAGATGTTCGTCTTTGCGTGGACTGATAAGAGGCGCAACTTTGGTAATCGTACCACAAACAGAGTTGAGAGCCAACACGCCAACTTAAAGAGATACGTCCTAGATAGGAGCTCATTGGACCGTGTAGTTGGTTGTGTCCGGGATATAGTTGAGACACAGTTCGGTGAAATAAGAAAGACTTTTCGAGAAAGCATCTAAAAAAGAATGAACCACCACAAACACCCGCTGTTTCAACACCTACTTGGAAAAGTATCCCATACAGCCCTTGACTTGTTGAGTGGAGGGGCAATTAGGAAGCTAGATGTCTTGGAGCGCTTTCATTCATCATGTGGTTGCCAAATGTGGTACAGTTGTGGGTTGCCCTGTGCTTGTAGGATAGAAAAGTACATGCGTGAAGGTAATAATTGTTAAACGTACAACACTTGTGTGATATATTTCCGTTAATCATGTGACTTAAGCAATGTTGTTTTTAACCGTGCAGAGCGTCCGATTCAACTCGAAGACATAGACGTCTTCTGGCGGAAACTTAACTTCCAAAGTTGTAAATTGATAGACGATGACGTTGACGTGGTCGAAGAGCTAAATATTGTTAGACAACAATTAGAGTTGCACCCCCCACCCCCCACCCCCCACCCGCTCAGCAAAAAAGCCTGATGTCAAAGATTAAAGCGGTGTTGACTCCAAAGAAATCTACCAAGAAACCACCGGTTGTCCAACAAAATACTCGTGGCCGACCAACAACAAAGCAGGTACAACAAAGGTTGGACGAGGCCTCTCGTATACATGAAGAATTGAGGAGAAGCTCCTTCGGTGATGCAAACACGTGCTTTGAAGGTTCCGGACAAAGTAAGTACGATAAACCTCGCCACAGCTCGTACGTTCCGTCACAGGCCTCTCAACAGTCGGTTATAAGGTCCCAAAAACCCAAAGCGAGCCTAAGCCGTTCAAAGAGTTCTAAGAAGAAAGAGACACGAGATTATCACGGTTTTCCTTTAATCATTGGGGACGAGTACGTGGGAATCATCAAACAGTTTAAGTCTGCCATTCCGCCAGTGTTTCATTCGTACGTCTCGTGCATACGAGATGTGATGCCGGACGGTCATTGTGGGTTTCGGTCTGTGGCTGTGGGATTAGGTATGGATCAGATTTCATGGGGGCTCATTCAAAGGGACCTTATCCAAGAAATGGATCAGAACGAATCGATCTGGTTCCCAGTATTTGAAGCATGGGATAAAGGTTATTTTTACACTCATCGTCAGGGCCTAATTTGGGATTCAGTGTCCGGTTGTGGGGAGGATCACTGGATAGACTTCCCCTTAGCAGGACTTC
>JARYGA010007070.1:0-20713 GCA_030545235.1 Helianthus tuberosus
TCATACGTACCTCCGTCCTCTGATTGGGAAGGACGCCTACACTAAACCTGCGTATTCTCGGATTGGGAAGAATACGTACCACCGTCCTCGGATTGGGAAGGAGCCTACATTTAACCTGCGTATTCTCGGTTGGGTAGAATACGTACCTCCGTCCTCGGATTGGGAAGGACGCAAATATATATAACGAGTCTAGTGGTTCACAATATGGGGTAGTCCCCACTAATTATAGTTTGGAAAACAAGGAAAGCTGGTTAACCTATAGTTGCAAACAAACTCATGATTTTTGAAACTACTTTAAAACGAACACCAACTGTGAACTCACTCAATTTTGTTGTTGACTCTTTGTTACATGCCTTGCAGGTCGTTAGGTATTTAAGGAGCTTGCACGAGCAGGAGGAGTCGTTGTGGGACATGGACCGTTGTGTGCCATGTTAACATTTAAACTTATTGAACTTATGTTTTGGTTTTACGTTTTATGCTTCCGCTGTTTAACTTGAATTCGGTTAACTTGTTTTTGAACACCAATTATATTGTGTGGTTGAACTTTTAATTAATTTACTATATTGTTCAATATGATTGGTGGCTTGATCCTGGTCATGTCACGCCTCCAGCGGTGATACTCCGCTTGTGGAATTTGGGGGTGTGGCAGATTGGTATCAGAGCCATTGGGTATAGCGAACTCGGTTTTAAAAAGGGAAAAAGCTTTGTAACAAAACCAGACTATAACCTGTACAGTGCTCAACGATCCACAACGATGCTTCGCTCCATGTGCAAGACTCAACAATATAGGTGATATGGTTTATGTTTATTTTGCCTATCTACTAGTCTGCTTAATGCATTGTTTATTGTATGCTTAGTCAACGTAACGACTATTGTTTGAAACTCTGTGTACTCTTTTCTGTCATCCCATACTTTTGCACTTTCGCAACACCTCTCTCATTTGTGGTTTCTCTGATGTGAAGATCATGAGTGGACGATTGAACTTGACTCAAGCCCAGCTGACGGCTCTAATCAATGAACGAGTTGCTGAGGCACTCGCAGCAGCCCTTGTAGGAGGTATAACCTGCCATACCGACCTATCTTAGGACGTTTAGATCCTACTTTCGCAAACCAACTCTTGTGCTTAACCTTGTCATTTCTTTCTCGCGCAACAGGTCAGCATGCTCAGCCTCCCATTTGTACCTTTAAGACCTTTACGGACTGTCGACCTAGTACCTTCAGCGGCACAGAAGGAGCTGTAGGTCTTCTTCAATGGTTTGAGAAGATCGAGTCTGTTTTTGAGATGTGTGAGTGACCTGAGGCTTATAGGGTAAAATTTTCTACTGGAACACTCGAAGGTGCTGCGTTAACTTGGTGGAAAGCACAGGTCCAATTGCTAGGGCTGGCGGTTGCTAATGCCACCCCATGGAACGACTTCAAGGATTTGATCAAGGAAGAGTACTGTAATCGTGACGACATCCAAAAGCTAGAGGTGGAGTTTTTCAATTTGAAGATGACAGGGTCCAAAATCGAGGCATACACGAAGAGATCGAATGAGCTGGCTATCTTGTGTCCTACTATGGTGGATCCTCCTATCAAGCGAATCGAGCTGTACCTTAAGGGTCTAGTGCCAGAGATTCAGAGCCATGTGACTGAGGCTAACCTTGGTACCAGTCAGTAAGTCATTCGACTAGCCCATCGCCTAACTGACCAGGCAGTTGAGAAGAACAGGCTGCCTAAACGCATTAGTGCTACAACTACTTCAGATGCTCCTAGTGACAACAAGCGCAAGTGGGATGGAAATTCGAGCAAGGGTTCCACTTCGGTTCAGTCTCAGTCTCAGCAGCGAAGGACTGACGACTTCAAGAGCCCTGGTCAGCAATCTTCAGGTAATCAGAATCAGGGACAGGGTGGATACAGGGTTAATCACCCTAGGTGCAATCGATGTAATTTGCACCACAGCGAGCAGTGCAACAAGGGTCGTTGTTATAGATGTAACAAGTTTGGTCATGAAGGCAAGGATTGCAGGAGCTCACGTCCTGCGACTCAGAATCGTCAACAGCAGCCACAAGCTCCACAGAACCAGCAACAGCAGGGTAATAAGGGATGTTATCAGTGTGGTGCTGAGGGTCACTTCAAGAGACACTGTCCACAGTTGAATCAGAATCAGAACAACAACAACAACCAAGGAAATGGAAATAATGGGGGCAACAATGGTGGCAATGGTGCCAAGGGTCGTGCTTTCGTGATTGGTCAGGGTGAAGCAAGGAACGATCCCAACGTTGTGACGGGTAAGTTTCTATTGGACGAATTCTTTGTTACTGTTTTATTTGATTCGGGTGCCGATACCAGTTATGTGTCTTTAAAAGTTAGTCAGATGCTTAAGCGTACCCCAACACTTTTGAACACCAAGCATGTTGTAGAACTAGCAAACGGTAAAAGTGTCGAGGCCACACACATAGTTAAGGGTTGTAATCTCGTCTTAGCTGGTCAGACTTTCTCTATCGACCTTATTCCCATCTCTCTTGGTAGTTTCGATGTCGTCATTGGGATGGATTTGTTATCTCAACATCAAGCGGAAATTCTTTGCATGGAGAAAATCGTCCATATTCCCCGTTCAGATGGTGAACCTCTCGTTATTCGTGGTGATAAGTGGTGCTGTCGTGGGCATCATCTCTTTTCTTAAGGCTCAGAAGTGTTTGCGAAAGGGTCACACTGCCATCTTTGCTCTCGTTACTGACACCTCAACGAAAGAGAAGATGGTAGAAGATATTCCTATTGTACGCGACTTTCCTGAGGAAGTACCTGGTCTTCCACCTCATCGTCAAGTCGAGTTTCAAATCGAGCTAACTCCTGGAGCAGCACCCATAGCTCGTGCACCTTATCGCTTAGCCCCATCAGAACTAGAAGAATTGTCCACTCAATTGCAAGAACTCTTGGACAAGGGTTTTATTCGTCCTAGCTCTTCGCCCTAGGGAGTTCCAGTCTTCTTTGTGAAGAAGAAAGACGGTACCTTCCGCATGTGCATTGACTATCGTGAACTCAACAAGGTGACCGTGAAGAATCGGTATCCTCTCCCACGTATTGATGACCTATTCGACCAGTTGCAAGGGTCGAGCTTCTACTCAAAGATTGATCTGAGATCGGGCTACCATCAGTTGAGGGTTCAAGATGAGGATATCTCCAAGACAGCATTCAGAACTCGTTATGGCCACTACGAGTTTCTAGTCATGCCCTTCGGATTGACGAACGCACCTGCGGTCTTCATGGATCTCATGAACCGAGTGTCCAAGCCCTACCTGAATAAGTTTGTTATTGTCTTCATCGACGACATCCTGATCTATCCTAAGAGTCAGGAGGAGCACGAACATCATCTGCGTCTCATTCTGGAACTTCTTCGAGCAGAGCAGCTGTATGCTAAGTTTTCAAAATGCGACTTTTGGCTTCGTGAAGTCCATTTCTTAGGCCACGTGGTAAATGCGGATGGGATACACGTGGATCCATCCAAGGTTGACTCGATCAAGAACTAGCCTGCGCCCCGTACACCAACAGAAATCCGCCAATTCTTGGGTTTGGCGGGTTACTACAGAAGGTTTATCAAGGATTTCTCGAAGATTGCAAAACCTCTCACTTCGCTAACTCAGAAGGGTGTCACCTATCGATGGGGTGATGCTCAGGAATCCGCATTTCAGCACTTAAATGAGAGACTTTGTAGTGCGCCTATTCTCTCGTTACCCGAAGGCACCGATGATTTTGTGGTTTTATTGCGATGCGTCAATCCAAGGACTTGTTTGTGTGTTGATGCAACATGAGAAAGTCATTGCTTATGCATCACGCCAACTTAAGGTTCACGAGAGGAACTACACTACTCACGATCTGGAGCTGGGAGCCGTTGTTTTCGCACTGAAGATATGGAGGCATTACCTGTACGTTACCAAGTGCACTATTTACACCGATCACAGGAGTCTCCAGCATATCCTCGAACAGAAGGAGTTGAACATGCGACAGCGTCGATGGGTCGAACTCCTAAATGATTATGAATGCACGATAAAATATCATCCGGGCAAAGCCAATGTTGTGGCCGATGCCCTCAGCCGGAAGGAATCTAAACCTAAGTGTGTACGTGCGTTACAGCTTACCATTCACTCTAGTCTTCCCTCTCAGATACGAGATGCTCAGGTTGAAGCATTGAAAACAGAGAACATCAGGGCTGAGTCTTTGCGAGGATCGAGGAAACGGTTAGAACAAAGGGAAGACGACGCTTATATCGTGACAGGGCACATCTGAGTTCTACTCTATGGTAATCTACGTGAGCTTGTGATGGATGAAGCATACAAGTCTCGTTACTCGGTACATCCAGGTTCGGATAAAATGTACCACGATCTCAAGACTATGTACTGGTGGCCCCACATGAAAGCCAACATAGCAACCTACGTCGGTAAATGCTTGACTTGTGTGAGAGTCAAAGTCGAGTACCAGAAACCATCAGGCCTACTTCAACAACCAGAGATACCGACATGGAAATGGGAGAAAATTTCCATGGATTTTGTTACTGGCCTGCCTAGATCTCAACGTGGAAATGATACCATCTGGGTGATCGTGTATCGACTGACCAAGTCTGCACATTTTCTAGCTATCAAGGAAACGGATAAGTTTTCTACTCTAGCAGACATCTATCTTAAGGAAGTAGTATCAAGGCACGGGGTGCCAACCTCCATCATTTCTGATCGTGACTCACGTTTTACATCTGAGTTGTGGCAAGCTATGCACAAGTCCTTTGGCTCTCGATTAGACATGAGCACGGCGTATCATCCACAGACGGATGGGCAGTCTGAACGCACCATCCAAACCCTTAAAGACATGCTTCGAGCGTGTGTAATCGACTTTGGTAATGGCTGGGAAAAATACCTCCCGTTAGTGGAGTTTTCGTATAACAACAGTTACCACACAAGCATCCAGGCTGCACCTTTTGAGGCATTGTACGGGCGTAAGTGCCGATCACCTCTTTGTTGGGCAGAGGTTGGCGATAGCCAAATCACTAGCCCAGAACTCGTAGTAGACACAACAGAGAAGATTGCTCAGATACAACAACGAATGGCGGCAGCTCGTGACCGTCAGAAAAGCTACGCTGATAAGCGAAGGAAACCACTCGAGTTCCAGGTTGGGGATCGAGTGCTACTTAAAGTCTCACCTTGGAAAGGTGTAGTTCATTTTGGCAAACGAGGCAAACTTAACCCGCGATACGTCAAACCTTTCGAAATCACTGAGAAAGTTGGAAAAGTGGCCTATAGACTGAATCTACCTGAAGAACTCAGCGGAGTTCACAACGTATTCCACGTGTCAAATCTGAAGAAGTGTCTGTCAGATGAGACCCTCATAGTTCCTCTCAAGGAGCTCACTATCGACGGTCAGTTGTGATTCGTCGAGGAACCTGTAGATATTACAGACCGATACGTTAAGATCCTCAAGCGTACCAGAATTCCTCTTGTTCGAGTTCGTTGGAACTCCCTTCGTGGCCCAGAGTTCACCTGGGAACGAGAAGACCAAATGAAACACAAGTATCCCCAATTGTTCGAGAAACGTGAAACCACTACTGAGGCTGAAGCTACTGCGGAATTTCGGGACGAAATTCCAAACCAACGGGGGGATGATGTGACACCCTAGGAAAACCAGGAAACCACGCAACTTAACTAGCTTCCTCAGTAACCACGTGCTAAATTTTGGGACGAAATTTCTTTCAAGTTGGGGATGATGTGACAACCCGAACTTTCAAGGTTAGTAACGTGATCCTAACTCCTTGTTATTCCTCTTTCTTGTGTTACACGCCCCGTACTGGTATGATTCCGTTTAACGATTGGATAACCGTGTTAGACTTCATATGTTGTATATTTGTGCCTCAACCTTGTGTTTTGTTTAGACTATTGTTTTAGTGGGCCGCAACCTAAACATGAAAAGCCAAAGAAAACCCAATAGGATTAAAAACCCCAAACCGCTAATTGTGTGCTTAGTGAGGGCTGTTTTGCCCAAGTCTTGCGGCAACCCAATTAAATGGGCTTGAGCCCACTTCAGCCAACAGGAACCGCCTCTCCCCCCCCCCCAAAGTTATTAATTGTTGCATGCTTATTATTATTGTTTATCATAAACTCAAACCAAAACAAACCCTACCCCCTTGTGATTGGCGACGGCAATAGACCCCCCCCCCACCTGTGCATCAAAGCATTAAACTGGTTAGTAAATTCATGTTTGCATGAGATTGGATATATGTGAATTGTCGGCCACTATGTTCTAAATTGCATGTGATAGTATATATGTGAAATTGTGATTTCTATCTCATTTAATCCATGTGCACCTCTTGATTATGTTGTCAGAATTAGTCAAAGGTGTAAACCTTATCAATTGCTTTAATTGCATGATAAACTGTTTGTGATTGACAGGAATTAAATGCATGATTGATGATATAGAGGGTTGTTAATAATCGGAAGTGGATGGGGTTCAGGAACTTATAGGATTTGCATGTATAATGCATGTTAAATAGATTTCTTCTTAAATAGTGTGTAATGATTAGTTTTAATGGTTGATTTACAATGTTATTTTGAACCTGAAAACATCACAACGTCAATGGATATAGTAGGTTCGTTAATATATATCAGTGGCATGTTGATCATTCAATAAAACAGTGTTGCTATCTTGTAAATCGTATTGGCGAGTTCGGTTAGTTGTCATGTATTAAACTGGTTGATAAAGACTAGAGACATTAGCGGACCATGATTATAGAAGTCATGAATGTTACTGAATAGATAAGATCTTATGTGCATATATTCATATTTGTTGCTGTTTAAATTGTAAATATTACGTATAATAATTGGGCCATATGTGTAAGTGAATAAGCTGGGCCGCAAACTGGGATCCATAATACAGCCCAGATAGATTTATTTTGGACTACACGATTATTGCAATCACATGTTTAAAAGGACTGGGCTACGGGTACTTGTGGACCGCACATATCAGAGATGAGTTGGAGTTTGGGGATTAAATAATTGGGCTGGGTATATTGAACGTAAAAACTGCCTTGGGCTACTCGAAGTTGTAAACACATGTTAGCTTGGATTAGGCTACTGATGTTAGGCTTCGCATTATGAGTTGGGCACTCGGGTTAGGCCAGTGGGTCTAGTATAGGGTCTGTTGCAAACTGATTAAATGGCATAACTTGATAACCTGTATAGTATTATTGCGGTACTACTTGTGGTATGTGGTACGTTAGACATATATGATTAAAACACGATTCCTAGGTGCTATGTGTTATATATTTGTGTATGTCACCATACTTGAATATGAGCCTAATGTTAAATGGAATAATAATAGGACGTGGTCGGTTTAATAACTAAAACAAGTGAAACACTCTGCCGAGCACACCAACGTGAGTTCACACTCTTAAGGCATGGGATTCCCGGTGGGTTGGGAATAGGATTAAGAAGCTAAGATGAAACCGGTGTATTCACCCCTACTAGACTACATTTAATCCTGCGTATTCTCAGATTGGGAAGAATACGTACCTCCGTCCTCGGATTGGGAAGGACGCCTACACTAAACCTACGTATTCATACGTACCTCCGTCCTCGGATTGGGAAGGACGCCTACACTAAACCTGCGTATTCTCGGATTGGGAAGAATACGTACCACCGTCCTCGGATTGGGAAGGACGCCTACATTTATCCTGCGTATTCTCGGTTGGGTAGAATGCGTACCTCCGTCCTCGGATTGGGAAGGACGCCAATATATATAACTAGTCTAGTTGTTCACAACATGGGGTAGTCCCCACTAATTATGGTTTGGAAAACAAGGAAAGCTGGTTAACCTATAGTTGCAAACAAACTCATGATTTTTGAAACTAATTTAAAACGAACACCAACTGTGAACTCGCTCAATTTTGTTGTTGACTCGTTGTTACATGCCTTGCAGGTCGTTAGGTATTTAAGGAGCTTGCACGAGCAGGAGGAGTCGTTGTGGGACATGGACCGTTGTGTGCCATGTTAACATTTAAACTTATTGAACTTATGTTTTTGTTTTACGTTTTATGCTTCCGCTGTTTAACTTGAATTCGGTTAACTTGTTTTTGAACACCAATTACATTGTGTGGTTGAACTTTTAATTAATTTACTATAATGTTCAATATGATTGGTGGCTTGATCCTGGTCATGTCACGCCTCCAGCGGTGATACTCCGCTTGTGGAATTTGGGGGTGTAACAATCTATTGTTGAAAATACACTTGCAAGTATTTATTTGAAAATATTTTTCTAAGTGTTTATATTTTTAGAAAAACTTTGCCATAGTTTTTCCCTAAAAATGGAGGTTTCCATGCTTTCAAGCATATCATTTTCTTTTGTAAAAATCACCATAATCAATTTACAATCATCAACAAACATCATTCACTTGCTAATCTTGCCAAATCATGCTTAATTTACTACTTCATGAACTTGAAAGTTTATGAAAATTTGTAGTAACTTGGTAGTGTGTTTAGTGAGTTTAGTTACCCATCAAAATGTGTTTACTTCTTTAAAAACTTAACTTTTAAAGAAATTGGGTGTTTACAACTTCAAAACACAATTTCTAAAAATTTCTTCTTTATGTAATCTCCTTGTTACACAAGTGTTCCTACACTTGTTTAACCATTAAAAATAGAGTTTGTTTATGTAAGAACCAAGATCCACTAAAACTCATATTTTAAGCTTGGTTCTTTTGAAAAACCATTCATAAATCTTAGATTTATATGATTATTAACTCACTTTGATTATTATTTTTCAAGAAAACAACTTTCTTATTTCAAGTTCATGATCACATAAGGATGATCTATTGATTTCTTAACATAATCATCCTCTCATCTTGCCATACCTTGTTTTTAATCATGATCTAACAAGATGTTATGATGATCAACATCATTTCTACAAACAATCTATAATCAACAAGCATTCATACCATAAACAACTTAGTTTCATCAAGATTACTTCATATATCAAGCTTATGTTCATGTTTCATGCTTATGTTCTTTAGTGTTCTTGAGGTTTTGATCATGATTCAACATTTAACCACTAAAAATGGGAGGTAAACTAGAGTGTACAAAGATCTTACCACTAGCACAAGGCTAGGGATGAATCAAGTGTAGAAATCAAGAGGATAAAAGCTAATGAGAGAGGTCCTTGAAGTTCCAAAGCCACCACACTTCCTTGTATACCTCCTAGCACCTTTGTATGATGTTGGAATAGGAGAAGAAAGTTGGATGATGATGGTGGTGTGTGGTTGTGGTCTCGGCCGAGAGGGAGAGAGATCGAGTGTGTGTTGTGTGTGTGAATAATGATGAACTCTAACCCCTCATTCCATCCTTATAACCATGCATCCCATTTGTTTTATGTGTAATGTGTCTAAAACGTAAGATCATGATCTATTAAAATAAGGAAACAAATATTGAAGATATGGAGGGGGTATGGGCCGTCCATAGGTGGGGGGGGGGGGGGTAAAGTAGGCTTTAACTAGTTTGACTACCTACTAGTTCAAAATCAAGTGTAGGTTAAGTTTTTTAGTTACTAGATATTTTGTATCGGGTGTTATGATGTTCGGGGACCATAACTAGTTTGGAAACATCAAAACAATGCTTCTTGTGTAAATTTGGTGTTTCGGGTAGTGTCCGGTTGTTCGGTTAGATACTGATTCGTTAAAGTGCTAAACCTTACAGTTTAGTGTGCTTTATGTATCTTTTTGTGACACTTTTAATTCCCGACACTTAGGAAAGCATTCAGGACCATTTAGTCAGATTTCTGCATAATATTAGCTTGTTAAAATGCTGATTTTTGCTGTATTTTGCAGAATTCTGTACTTTTTGTGGGTTTTAGGCACTTTCCGGCTCTTAAACTAACACTTAGTAAAGCAGTTTTGTGGTCCTTACTTCCCTACACTCTAAACTAGTGTAGTACTTGGTTCTGGTCCACACTGGGTCTCAAAAACATTTTCTGTCTATGCACTGAACTTCGTCAGCATATTTATGATTTATCCGTTTACTTTGCTAACTGTACTTAATGCATCATTTGAGACAATATAGCTTTAATGCAATATTGGTATGACATTAAACAATGTATGATGCACATGTTTGTTTATGGCAGCAATCAAAATGCAGTTTCTTGTAATTTCAACACAGTCATTAAGCATTAATCAAGGTTAATTAATTGTACGGATACCTGGATTTTTTACAGTTGTCACATTCTCCCCCTGTTAAGAAAATTTCGTCCTGAAATTTTAAGCTTTACTATTAGCAACAGGGGTGTTAGGGAAAAGGTGCGGGTATTTTGCTTTCATGCGGTCTTCACGCTCCCATGTTAACTCTGGGTTGTGACGTGCGTTCCATCGGACCTTAACCAGTTTAACACTACTCCTACGTGTTTTGTTCACTTTCCAATTGGTGACCTCAACGGGTTCTTCTGTAAAATGGAGTCTGTCGTCAATGTGTACTTCGTCGGCAGGAATAACCACCGTTTCCTATGTTGGACTCTTCTTCAGGTTGGATACATGAAATGTATCATGAACACCATTTAGTTCCGCAGGTAAGTCGAACTTATAAGCTACAACACCAATCCTCTCCAGGATTTTGAACGGTCCAATGAATCATGGGTTTAACTTTCCATGCTTCCCAAAGCGTGCCACATGTGACAACCCGCACTAAACCAGGTATCCGTAGGACTTAATTAATGATTAATTTATGCTTAATTACTGTGCTTGATTGAACTAGCTGATGAACTGCTACTTGATATCTGATACATGTACTTACTTGCATCATACTTTGCTTATCGTCACTACATTATTTACATGCTAAACCATAGTGACAAACATGATGCACAAAAGCACAGTAGCACTTTAAACGGATATCCTACTGAACATGCTGATAAAGCCAGCATCAGGCAAACACTACCTCTAAGGCCTATAAGAGCCTGAAATGTTTTGCTACACTAGCAGTGAGTGTAGGGATATAAAGGTTGTGGAACTGCGTCTCTAGGAATAAGATACACTAACTGGATGTGCCTAAAACGTACTTTAAGTACAAAACACAGCACTTTACAAAAATAATACAGCTTCTAGCTGACTAATAAAGTGCCAAAACATGGGAAAAATACTACTGGACACTTTCTAAAGTGTTGGAAACAAGATGTGTCACTAAAAATGTTAATAACGACACTTTAAAGCTTTGTTAAGCGCTTTAACGGATTACTATCCAACCGAACAACCGGACTTTACCCGGAACATGAAAATATTATTATTTTCCTTATTTATATTTTTCTGAGCCAGTTAGGGTCCCTGATTACCCTAACACCCGCCATAACGCGTAACATACAAGTAACGGGGTTAGACACTTAACTTAACTAATTACTCCCTAACCATTTAGTTAAAATCGAACCAAGAGACCCCCCCCAAACCGAATCGGTCACCTAGGGGACACCCCTTTGTACTTGTTGATTTGGCTAATCTTGTATGCTTAATATCTTGGGGACATAATTTCCAATGGTTAATAACTCTAGAGTTTGTCTATAAGTTAACACTTAACCTACAAGATCATTCATCACTAAACTCAACACTTCAACTCTCTCTCTTGCTCCCCTTCACTCTCGGCCGAACACCCCTCTTACATCCATCATACTTTCGGTTCTTGATCACCACATTCCATCATCATACAAGTGTTAAGGGTCTCGGATAAGGAGTCTTGGAGCAAACGGAAAGCGAAGGACCTCTCCACCTTGCTTTTATCCACGCCATTTTCGTCAAGAATCTTCCCTAGCCTTGAGCTAGAGGTATAATGCTTAAAACTTGTTCTTGAACTATTCTAGAGTGGTTAAAAGGGTTTATATCGGTTAAATCTCGTTAAAATGCAATATGATGCACAAAAGTCTACTTAAAACACTAAAAATGGTGGTTAATAGCATATATGTTGTGTAAAAGTTGTAGTATTCGAAATGTGTGATTATTTAGACCCGATCTATGTTGTGGTAGCTCGGATCATCGTTTAACCCGGTTTGGTAAGATCGTGGATCTTAACATAAGCTTGTTTTAAATGATACGAGGGTTAAAAGATGAAACTCTACCACACATGAAACACGAACTTGTGTAAAAGTGTTTTGACTTGTACAATAGTGATTAGAACTAGTAGATCTACGTATCTACAACCGGTATTTTCAAAGAACCACATATCAAAGAAGTCATGTATTTTAAAGGGTGGATCTTACACTAACAAACATGATTTTATAAACCGCAAGTGTGTAAGCACTTGTGAAATGAAAAGATCCGACAAAGAACTAGTTTTGTCAAGTGTTACTAGAAGTTGTAAAGATTGATTTTCTCTAAAAATAAGGTTTTTACAAAATCGGATTATTTACACAAAAGATCCATTAAAAGTAAAGAGATTTACTACGTATATTTAGACAAACCACAAGTTCATATATTTTTGCGATTTTGACTATCTTTGACTAGTTAAAATATTGAAGAGTTGTTGATAATGTTGAGAACATTGGTTGATTTGAATTGTTAAAGAAAATGATACGCTTGAAAGCGTGGCCACCTCCAGTTACAGAGGAAACTCTGGCGAAATTTTTCTAAAAACCTAACACTTAAAACTATTTACACTACAAGTGTTAGAATCATGTTAGACATGTTTTCGAAACATAAATTTCGCCATGACTTTATTTACTAAATATTCGGAGGTGGGATTTTCACAAAATTTAACGTGATAAATATATATATTTTTCACACACTGTTTATGATTATTTTGTGAAATACTTAAATATTATTTTTAGAGTAAAAATAATATTTACGAACGTTAACGAATCCAAAATAATACGAACGCTTTCACCATAAATATATAAGTTACACCGGTAAGTATTTTACCACTCGATAGTTAAAACGTAACTTACGCGTTTACGAAAATATTTATGAACGCATATTTTAACAACGTATTATTGGAGAAAAATTATGTGAAATGAAAATATAATATTTTTGAGAAAAATACTTATATTTTGGAATTGGAAAGGTATATATATTAAGTGAGACTTAATGATGTAATTTGAACGCACATGTATTGAATCCCCCATCCTTGGGAAGGAAATTAACTACCAAGTATATACATAACGTAAACACGAAATAGTTGTCTAACTATTTCCCAAAAGATTTAACTATAAAGCTAAGGCACGGCCGTCCGTCTAATAGAATTAGCACTTGTAGGTCGTCGCACAGCTTTCTGATTTGGAGATACTTGGTAGAGACGCTTCACTGTGAGTTCATGCCCCCCTTTTCTCTAACTGTTTTCAGTTTTCTTAACTGCGGGGGTGAAATACATGTTACTTTGTTTACAAGTACTATTATACACGGTATGTTAACGTAAGGAGGTTTACTACTTAGATCATGTGAATGGGTAGGCAGAACACCGAGGGACAGTAGCGGTAGATCTATCTGGGTGTAGCGAGCCCAACTCTAGGCCCAACAGAATGGACCTCTAAGAGGACCAACAGAACGGACCTTGAGTGACTTTGTGCCCAACGCAAAAATCGGCTAGGTTGAGTCTTCCTACTTGCATTTCACAACATGCTAATGGCCTTGCAAACCATTGGTGATCTCTTTTCCTTACACTGCTACATACCAGGAAACTTTTATACTTACAAGTGTTTTACTTACTCACTTGCACATGAACTCGCTCAACATTATTGTTGATTTTTCAACTTACATGAATTTCAGGAAATTAACGAGATCTGGCACGGTATGGCATGTTTTCCGCTGCAATAGTTTCCGAGGTCATCCGGGGTTTAGGGGATGTGTCTCTTTCCTGGACAAGACACAATCCTTAAACCATGTTTGTTTTATGTTTAAGTTTGTAATGTCTGTTGAACAAGGTTATGGTTGTTAGGGTATGTTCCCGTTAAAACAATGGTACTGTATTTGGTTTTCAAAACTTAATGGATGATCTTGCATGTTTTTAACTCATATAGCTTTGTTATGATTAAGCTATGGTATTAAGAAGTCACACCAAATTAACCATGCTTCCGCAAAGCCAGGGTGTGACAGCTTGGTATCAGAGCTCTGATCATAGCGAACTAGGATTCCTTCTCGAGTCTAGACTATGATCACTAGGGCTCTCACGAAAACATTTTTCTGCATACCACTTAAGTCCATATCCAAAACTTTTTACAAACAAATGTTGAGCACATTTTATTATTTATAGGCTCAGTCTGGAAAGGGCTGAGGCTCGGTCTGAGAGGCCGAGGCTCGGTCTGAGAGATCGAGGATTAGTTGGCTAGTGGGACTAGCAGAATTGGCTAGTGGGACTAGGAGGATTGGCTAGTGGGACTAGGAGGATTGGCTAGTGGGACTAGGAAGAGTAGGCTCAGTTTGGAGACTGAGGCTCGGTATTGGAGACCGAGGCTCGATCTGAGAGGTCGAGGTAGTTGATAGGGCAGTCTAGGAAGACTGGGGGGCTAGTGGGACTAGGAGAATTATGTGATATCTTACTTGGTGACTTATGTGATTACCTGATTGTGTGACTTATTATTTGAGCATATTTGTGTTACAGACTCATGGATTCGGCTGGTACTGACGATTCAGGCACCACAGGACCTATACCCACTGTATCTGATGACCTTACACCCTACGAGCACGAGGTGTACACGTCCGACTATACCAGCACAGATAAGGACGATTTCCAGCCCTTCGCACTACCCGATGGTGCTGATGAGCTTGCAGATGACCTTCCTGCTGAGTACCTACCTTTAGTGGAGATTCCTGCTCCCGTACCACTTGCTTCATACCCTGCCCATGGTTTGTTTCTCGACGACGGAGATGATGACGACATCGATCTACTCGATGACGAGCCTTTAGAGGAGGATGCTCAGGGCGAGGCCCTTCCTGTTGCTGATGATCTCTTGATGATCGCAGATGCTCCCGCCGCGGAGTCACCTGCTCATTCACCTGTCCCAGACTCTTTCGAGTCTGTGGCATCCGCACCTTCTCATACTTTGAGCGCACATCACCTTGTGCACGGTTCTGATCCTGACCAGGCATCATCTGTTGCACCTATTCCCAGCTTTATGTTTGACCATGATGACATAGAGGATTCTGACCCTATCTTTCCCCCGGGATACGACCCGGATCGCGATATCGAGTTCATACCTATGGATCAGCACATGGAGGACCCAGTAGACCCTATCGACCCAGAGTTTGACTTCGAGATGGCATTTGATGACCCTGAGCCTGCCGTCGCCTTTGAGCAGGCAGCCGCTCTAGACCCCATGCTTGAGCATGATCCCGTACATGCTGATATACCTTTTGAGCCTGTTATAGCAGATCCACTTGTTGGCGATCTCCCCGTGTATGTTCCTTTATTAGAGGGCGACCATGTTGTTGTTGATCCTGTTGTCCCTCTACCTGTTGTTGATATACCTGTTGACCATCCTATTGAGCACATTGCACCTGTTCACCCTTTTGTTGCACCTGATCCCGTTCCCCTAGAGCCCGAGCATGCACTGTTCGCGGAACACATGGATCCACCAGATGAGCATGCACAGTACGGTTGGATACCTGCTGATGAGGATGTTCCACCATTTCCCCCTCAGATCCTTGATACACGACATGCTGATTTTTCATTTCAGGTTCCTCAGTTTGTACCTCCAGCGAGGGCTGGAGAGGGTTCTTCAGCCCATCCTTTTGGGCATGTACCGATGTCTATCCCTTTTATGCCCCAGATGTCATCTGTTCCACCCTCTGTTGCTCCATTTCACGTGGCACCTTTCGGCCCCACCAGAGAGCCGTTTCTTTGGGCACCAGACTCTAGTATGCCACCTACTGACCCCTACCATCGTTTCCACATGGGGTATACTATCGAGGACGTCTTGATTTCCTTTGTCGCCCAGCACGAGTCGCACACGCAGCGCATCCAGGAGCTTGAGAGAGCTCAGCTGCCACCTTGCCAGTGTCATGGTCGGACACACTCTCCTCTGCAGCCATTTCGACCTTTACCCCCAGATTATGCTGCCCGTCTCTTTACACTAGAGCAGCAGGTTGCTTCTATCATTCGTACTCAGCAGGCTATGGAGGCGGACTGGCTCCAGTTACGTCGTTTGTTTTACACCCACTTTCCCCCTCCTCCTCCACCATCTGTATAGAGCTCATCAGTACTGTTTGGGTAGACGAGGATGAGAAGACGGCGATTGTTGGACTGCACAGCATTTTTGGAGACTACATTTGATCCTGACTTTTGTTGACATGTATTTGACGTATTTGACATTGACATGATATAGTTTTTGGACAGGGGTGATGTAGCCCCTAGTTGATTGATGATTGTATGATACAGAGATGTACTGATACACTTACTATGTGGTCTCGATATATGGCAATCGCAGTATTCTCATCATATTTGATCCGCTTGATTGCTTATTTGTATTTTTATGACATGGGATGTTATGTGATTGGTATTTGTGATGTACTGATAACATGAGATGTTATGTGATTATACTATTACTATCGTTATATACGTACACTACATTATGACCTGACTTACGTATTATAACATCGGAGCTTTACTATGGCCTGACCAACTTAAACCATCTTTTAGAAGATGCCGCCAAGACGTGAGACACGCATGCCTACTAATGAGGCAGAGCTACAACAAATCATTGCTGCTGCCATAGCACAGTATGCAGCATCTCAGCCCGGAACGAGCGGAAGTATTAACCAAGGCAATAACAATCCACCTCACGGTAATACCTAAGTCATTAAGACAGACCGTGACCTAATTGGATATCTTTAGCGATGATGCTAATGCCATTCATATGTTATAACGTATGTGCAGGGTGCACCTACAAGCAGTTCTTAGACTGCAAGCCCGTAAACTTTGATGGCACAGGAGGTGCTGTCGCCTTTGTTCGTTGGGCTGAGAAAACCGAATCTGTTCTACGCATGAGCAAGAGCGCGCTGGATCAGCAAGTCACCTACATCTCAGGGTTGTTTCTAGATGGAGCCCTATCCTGGTGGAATCTACAAGTACAGACACTAGGCGAAGCTGCTGCCTACGCGCTGACCTGGACCGAACTGAAGGAACTCATGCGCAAAAAGTACTGTTCCCGCGCAGAAATCCAGCGATTGGAGACCGAGTTCTGGCACTTGAAAATGGACGGTCCAAAGGTAGCAGAATACGTCCAAAGATTCCATGACTTATCTCAAGTGGTTCCTTACATGGTTACGCCAGAATACAAGCGAATCGAGCGCTTCATTTGGGGATTAGCTCCTCAAATCATAAGCATGGTAACTTCATCCAAGCCAGCAACTATCACTGAAGCCATCGATTTGAGCGTGGCTCTCACCGAGGAGGCGATTCGTTTGAACAAGTTTGATGAGGTCAAGACGAAAAAGGCTGAGACTCATGTCGAGTCATCAGGAGGGAACAAACGGAAGTTCTCGAACTTCAAGCAGGGCGCCAGTGTGGTGGTTAGGAAAGGAAGATCAGGCTCGCCAGCTCAGGTTACGGCTGGTAGAGAGAAGAAAGGAAAAGGATACATGGGCACCCAACCCAAGTGCAACGTCTGTCAACGCCACCATACTGGTCATTGCGGGTCAAAAGTATGCGAAGCATGTGGGAAACGTGGCCACTCGAAGGACACTTGTTGGGCCACTGCTGGTCAGGGAGACCAGGGAGGATTCGGAAACAGAAATTACAACCGGGGTGGGAATGGAAATCGCCCACAAGGAAACTATGGAGGTAACGAGAATCGGGGCAACAATGCTAACCAAGCGGGCACTGTGAATCATAATCAGAGGAATGATCAAGCTGGTGGAAACGGGCAAAGACTTGGGTGTTTTCACTGCGGTGATATCGGGCATTTTAAGAAGAACTGCCCAGACTTAAACCAAGCCCGTGGAAGAGTGTTTCAACTCGAAGCTAGGGAAGCGCGCCAGGACCCCAATGTTGTTACCGGTACGTTCCCTGTAAATCAACGCTATGCATCCGTTTTATTTGATACTGGTGCTGATTATAGCTTCGTGTCGCTAGAATTTAAGAATATGCTTGGTCTAGCCGCTAATAAGTTAGACATTCCCTACTCGATCGAATTGGCCAATGGGAAGTTAGTAGAAGCCAATGAAGTTATTAGAGGTTGTGCGATCGAATTAGGAGAGCGTGAGTTCGCTCTAGATCTACTACCAGTCCAGTTGGGAAGCTTCGATGTGGTGGTAGGAATGGATTGGTTATCAGGCAACAAAGCAGAGATAGTTTGTCATGAGAAGGTTGTTCGTATCCCAATCGATGATGGTGAGACCATTGTTGTTCATGGAGAGAAGCGTGAGACGCCGTTAAGGATTATCAGCTGCTTGAAGGCAAGGAAGTGTTTGCAGAAAGGATGTGTTGCTTTTCTGGCACACATTGTGGATAAAAAGGCTGCTGAGCCAAGAATCGAAGACATCCCTGTCGCAAGGGAGTATCCAGAGGTCTTCCCAGAAGACTTGCCGGGACTGCTACCTCAGAGGCAAGTAGAGTTTCACATCGACTTAGTTCCAGGCGCCGTGCCTGTGGCTAAGGCACCTTATAGACTTGCTCCGTCTGAGATGCAGGAACTGTCGACACAACTTCAAGAGTTGTTAGACAAGGGATTTATCCGACCAAGCTTCTCGCCTTGGGGAGCTCCGGTCCTGTTTGTCAAAAAGAAGGACGGTAGTTTCCGTATGTGCATCGACTACCGGGAGCTGAACAAGCTGACGATCAAGAATAGGTATCCTCTGCCAAGAATTGATGATATGTTCGACCAACTTCAAGGTTCCAGCTTTTATTCAAAGATCGATCTTCGATCTGGATACCATCAGTTAAGGATACAAGAGGAAAGCATTCCGAAGACAGCCTTCAGGACTCGTTATGGACACTACGAGTTCCTCGTTATGCCATTTGGTTTGACAAACGCACCCGCGGTATTCATGGATCTAATGAATAGAGTTTGCAAGCCGTACTTGGATAAGTTCGTGATTGTATTCATCGATGACATTTTAATTTATTCAAAGACGAAGGCTGAACACGAGCAGCATCTTAGAGCCATTCTAGAGCTGCTGAAGAAGGAACAGCTGTATGCCAAATTCTCTAAGTGCGAGTTTTGGCTACGAGAGGTGCAATTCCTTGGGCACGTGGTAAATGGAGATGGAATCCACGTGGATCCCACCAAGATCGAGGCGATCAAGGATTGGGAAACGCCAAAGACGCCCACCGAGATTCGGCAATTCTTGGGTTTGGCTGGCTATTACCGAAGGTTCATTGAGGATTTTTCAAAAGTCGCTCAACCTTTGACGCTCCTCACCCAGAAGGATAGGACGTTTGATTGGGGAATCAAGCAGGAGGAAGCCTTCCAGATATTGAAGGATAAGCTCTGCAACGCGCCTATCTTAGCTCTACCAGAAGGTACTGATGATTTTGTGGTATACTGCGACGCATCGCGCCAAGGATTGGGTTACGTGTTGATGCAACGCCAGAAGGTTATTGCTTACGCATCGCGTCAGTTGAAAGTGCACGAAAAGAACTATACCACACACGATTTAGAGCTCGGCGCAGTGGTTTTTGCTTTAAAGATCTGGAGACACTACCTTTATGGTACGAAGTGTACAATCTTCACGGATCACAAGAGCCTACAACATATATTCAACCAGAAGGAGTTGAATATGAGGCAAAGACGATGGGTCGAATTGTTGAACGACTACGACTGCGAGATAAAGTATCATCCAGGGAAGGCGAATGTAGTCGCCGACGCCTTAAGTCGTAAAGAGAGAATCAAGCCCATAAGGGTTAGGGCTTTGGAAATGATTGTCCGAACCGATCTTTCCTTGCGCATTCGTGCCGCGCAGAAGGAAGCTCTCAAGGAAGGAAACCTTGAAGAGGAATATCTCCGTGGGATGGAGAAACTTTTGGTACCAAACGAGGAAGGGACGTTATGTTTTGAGAAAAGGATTTGGGTTCCTCTGTTTGGTGGGTTAAGGAAAGTTATCTTTGATGAAGCTCACAAGTCACGGTACTCTATCCACCCTGGATCGGATAAGATGTACCAGGATCTCAAAGATTATTATTGGTGGCCTAGGATGAAAGGCGATGTTGCTGTTTATGTGAGCAAATGTTTAACGTGCGCTAAGGTTAAAGCCGAATACCAGAAGCCTTCAGGACTTCTGCAACAGCCTGAAATTCCCAAGTGGAAATGGGAACAAATCTCCATGGATTTTATTACGAAGTTGCCAAGAACGCCAAGAGGCCACGATATGATTTGGGTGATAGTTGACCGCCTAACAAAGTCCGCACACTTTCTGCCAATCAAGGAGAAAGACAGTACTAGTAAACTTGCGGAAATTTACATGAGAGAGATTGTCGCACGCCATGGAGTACCTCTCTCGATCATCTCTGATAGAGACGGAAGGTTTGTGTCTAGGATATGGCAATCCTTCCAATAAGCGTTTGGATCCCAATTGAATCTGAGCACTGCGTTTCATCCGCAAACTGACGGCCAGAGCGAGCGAACAATACAGACTTTGGAAGACATGCTGAGAGCGTGTGTTATGGATTTAGGCGGTAGCTGGGATAAGCATTTGCCTTTGGTCGAATTTTCATACAACAACAGCTACCACACCAGTATTGGTGTCGCGCCATTCGAAGCCCTTTACGGACGCAAGTGCCGATCACCTCTATGTTGGGCTGAC
>JARYGA010007071.1:0-30669 GCA_030545235.1 Helianthus tuberosus
CATGTTATGCCCAAATAAGTAATTTCTCTTATGAAAAGTTTTAAATAAATCATGACGAATAGGATTGTAAATAAATAAAAATAAAACTACATAAAGAATCTTGGAAATCCCGACACTCTACGACAAGCCCAAAACCTTCTCTTCTACCCATTCCATTTGGGAGTGTAAGCCACATATAAAAGAGTTTTGCTTGAGGACAAGCAAAAGTTCAAGTGTGGGGGTATTTGATGTGTGTAAAATGCAACATATAAATTACATCAAATGAGGCATAAAACTAACCCTTTTTAAGTACTAATGTTGGAAAAAGAGTGTTTTTGTCTTCCTTTTGTATTTTCAGGATTAAATGAGCTCAAATTCACAAAAGAAGCAAAAAGACAGCTAAATCTAACATAAATACAAGAAAAGGAACATAAGTGGACTGCCCGACCCCTCAACGGCATCTTCCCAAGCAAAATAGAGAAGGCAGAAGACTGAACACGCCCCGTGCTCAGCCAGCACGGGGCCGTGCCCAAAAAGCAGCAGAAAAGACAAACCTATAGAAGCTTCTATTGCCCACCACGGGCCGTGCCCAGCGGACACGGGGGCGTGGCGAAAGTACAGCAGGCGCATTAATTGTAATTGCGAATTACAATTAATGAAGAGAGAGAGTGTCAGACAGGCACGGGGCCGTGTCCAGCGGACACGGGGGCGTGCCCAGCCTTCTGTTCAGCCTATAAATAGGAGTGCTTGGTTTCATTTCAACTCATCCCTTGGCACACCACCTCTCTCACACTTCATCCACCACCCACCACCATCACAACACCATCATCCACCACCATCATCCATTGTCCATCGTAGAGTGTGTGAGTCATCTCGGGATCCAAGATTGATCGTAAGAGTTCTTGACAATCAAGGCCATGTTTTCCTAAGTCTCTTACATCACTTGGTGAGGACAAAGTGTCTAGTATAATACTTTTTATTTATAATCTTTTGCACTTTTTATTTGGTTTTGTATTAATGACTTTAATAACTAGTTACTTATGTTGAAGGTGATCTTTCCTTATCGTTTGTCCGTGGTGTCTTGGCATTATTTTACTGTCTATATAAAATAAAGGATTTTCACCATTCATATCTCCACGGTCTATATGGAGGTATGTTGGCTACCTGGTCGGGGGTTAAGGGAACGGTTTGGTAAAGGTGTTGTCATTGTTCAGCGTTTAGAGGTCCTGCAATGGACCTGGGTCAAATTTAGTAGGACCTCCTTCAATGCTTCACGGTATTAGATGGCGGGGGTCCAAACTCTTTGACCCCCTCATAAGTTAACTACTATTAATACTATAACCCGGCTATTTAGGACTGTATCCCTGCTGACTCAGACTACTTAGCCGAGGGTAACGTCACCGCCAAAAGCGGGGCCTACCATAATATTGTATTAATAACTTAATTCATTATCTTCCAATAATCCACCCTTTTAGGATTGTATCCTTGCTGACTCAAACTACTGGATGAGGGTAACGTCACCTTCAAAAGAGGGGCCTACTACAATAACTAAGATAATCTCTTAATTATGTGCAAAAGTGCGGAAATAATCAAAGGTTATACTAGATACGAGTCGGAACCAAGTGATTCATCTTGTCTATCTGTTTTTATTTTTATTTTATTTTCAGCATTTTAGTTAGCTTTTATTTTTCTTAGTTTAAAAATCTTTTTCTAAACTTTTTATTTTGATTAGACGTTGAGGATAAACCGGTACTAAAAGCTCTTGTGTCCTTGGACGACCTCGGTATCTTACCAACACTATACTACGCTCACGATGGGTGCACTTGCCCATATGTGTGTTTAGTGTTAGTGAAATATCGTGTTTTATAAATTTAAAACTTAGCTAAAATAAGTGTTAAAGGGACTTAAAATATACACCTAATATATATAACACTTTCACGCACATCACTGATCAAACAAATCGTCAATGAGAGGTAGGGGATAGCGGTTCTTGATAGTTAACTTATTCAATTCCCCATAGTCGATTCACATCCTGAACGACCCATCCTTCTTTTTGACGAAAAGGACTGGCGTGCCCCAAGGAGAGGTGCTCGGGCAAATGAAGCCTTTCTCAAGTAATTCCTGGAGTTGGTTCGAGTGTTCACGCATTTCGGACGGCGCGAGTCGGTAAGGAGCTTTGGCAATAGGGTTGGCTCCAGGAATGAGGTCGATACGAAAGTCGATATCACGACTTGGCGGAAGACCGGGAAGATCGTCAGGGAACACATTAGGGAATTCACGAACCACAGGAACGTCTTTCACTTCTGTCTTTCCTTTCTTTTCCTTCTCCGCTACTACAATGTTAGCCAGGAAAGCTCTGTATTCGTTGCGGAGATACTTGCTAGCTTGGACACATGACATGAGTTTGAGACCCTTCGAAGCAGTTTCGCCATAAACACAAAATAAATCACCATTCACGAGCGAGAATCGAATCATCTTATCGAAGCACACAACTTCAGCATGGTTTTCGCGAAGAAAGTCCATGCCTACTATGACGTCAAAACTTCCGAGTTGCATCGGAATAAGGTCGATTGGGAAGATGTGATTGTTGAGCTCAAGAGTACAATCACGAAGAACAGAATTAACGCGACAGTTCTTCCGGTGGCGACTTCAAAATCGAACGTCGAGGAGAGTTGGGAGCGCTTACGACTAAGGAGCTTCTCAAATTCAAACGACACAAAGCAGTTATCGGCTCCAGTATCAAACAAACATGAAGCATAAATACCATTCACAAAGAACGTACCATTGACCACGTTGTTGTCAGTCTGGGCTTGGCGCACATTGATGTTAAAAGTTCTGGCGCGTGCGGCTTGTTGCTGTTGCTGAGGCTGTTGCTGCTGATGAGGCTGGTGCTGCTGGGGCTCTTGTTTCACCACCCTGTTCGGGCACATGTTCGCAAAGTGGTTGGGATCACCACATGCGAAGCAGACTCGGGCGTTGACCACGGGTGCTTGAGCCGCTTGTTGGCCCTGCGGGGCTGGGAGCAGAGCTCGATGAGCAGTGGCTTGAGCTGGCGCTTGACGGGGACCAGTACGGCAGTTAGCAGTGAAGTGGTCGTACATATTGCAGTGAGCGCAGAAACGACAGGCGAGACCCACCGGGTGATGATAAGAGCATGTTGGGCAGGCAGGGTGGGGGCCTGTGTATGCACGCTTTGCAGGCGGTGTGATGTGTGCAAAGTGTGATAGGTATTTAAGTATATTTTAAGCCCTTTTTACACGTTAGTCAAGTTTTAAATTTATAAAACACGATATTTTATTAACACCAAACACACATATGGGCAAATGCACCCATCGTGAGCGTAGTATAGTGTTGGCAAGATATCGAGGTCGTCCAAGGACACAAGAGCTTTTAGTACCGGTTTATCCTCAACGACTAAGCAAATCAAAAGTTAGAAAAAGGTTTTAAACTAGAAAAATAAAAACTAACTAAAATGCTGAAAAATAAAATAAAAGTAAAAAACAGATAGACAAGATGAATCACTTGGCTCCGACTCGTGTTTAGTGTAACCTTTGATTATTTCCGCACTTTTGCACTTTTTAAGAGATTATCTTAGTTATTGTAGTAGGCCCCTCTTTTGAAGGTGACGTTACCCTCAACCCAGTAGTTTGAGTCAGCAAGGATACAATCCTAAAGGGTCGGATTATTGAAAGATAATTAATTAAGTTATTAATGCATATTCTGGCAGGCCCCTCTTTTGAAGGTGACGTTACCCTCGGCTAAGTAGTCTGAGTCAGCAGGGATACAGTCCTAAGTAGCCGGGTTAAAGTATTAATAGTAGCTTATATATGAGGGGATCAAAGAGTTTGGACCCCCGCCATCCAATACCGGTGGGTATTGAAGGAGGTCCTACTAAATTTGACCCAGGTCCTTGCAGGATCTATACACGGAACAAGGCAAGACTCTTACCAAACTGTTCCCTTAACCCCCGACCAGGTAGCCAAGATACCTCCATATAGACCGTGGAGATATGAATGGTGAAAATCTTTTATTTTATATAGACAGTAAAATAATGCCAAGACACCACGGACAAACGATAAGGAAGAATCACCTTCAACATAAGAAACTAGTTATTAAAGTCATTAATACATAACCAAATAAAAAGTGCGAAAAGATTAAAAATAAAAAGTATTACACTAGACACTTGTCTTCACCAAGTGATGTAAGAGACTTAGGCAAACATGGCCTTTGATTGTCAAGAACTCTTACGATCAATCTTGGATCCCGAGACGACTCACACACTCTATGATGGACAATGGATAATGGTGGTGGATGATGGTGTTGTGATGGTGGTGGGTGGTGGATGGTGGGTGAAGTGTGAGAGAGGCGGTGTGCCAAGGGATGGTTTGTAAATGAGCCAAGCACCACTATTTATAGCCTGAATAGCAGCTCGGGCACGGCCCCGTGTCCATCCTCTTCTCTTCCTTCATTAATTGCAGTTTGTCTGCATTAGTTGACCACGCCCCCGTGTTCGCTGGGCACGCCCCCGTGGTGGGTGATAGAAGCTTCTATAGCTTTGTCTTTTATGCTGGCACTTGGGCACGCCCCCGTGTTCACTGAGCACGGGGCGTGTTCAGTCTTCTGTCTTCTTGATTTTGCTTGGGAAGATGCTGTCGGGGGGTCGGGCATGCCACGTTTGTTCCTTTTTCTTGTATTTATGTTAGATTTAGCTGCCTTTTTGCTTCTTTTGTTAATTTGAGCTCATTTAATCCTGAAAATACAAAAGGAAGACAAAAACACACTTTTTTCCAACATTAGTACTAAAAAATGGTTAGTTTTATGCCACAATTGGTGTAATTTATATGTTGAATTTTGTGCACATCAAATACCCCCACACTTGAATCTGTGCTTGTCCTCAAGCAAAACTCTTTATAATGTGGCTTTACACTCCCAAATGGAATGGGTAGAAGAGAAGGTTTTTGGGCTTGTTATAGAGTGTCGGGATTTCAAAGATTCTTTATCCAGTTTTATTTTTATTTATTTACAATCCTATTCGTCATAATTTATTTAAAACATTACATAAGACAAATTACTTATTAGGGCATAACATGCCTTTTTAAAATTCCATTTATATACAAGTTCACATACCTCACGGGGATCACTCAACACTCGGCCGAAGATGTATTTTAGTGAATCACTCGAGAGCGGCATGGAACTTATTTCTACCATAGGCTTGCCAAGCAATCAATCCTCCTCCTTTTTAACTATATACCTTTGTAAATATCAAGAGGACTTTTTGGGTGAAGGGTTAGGCTTGGGTTAAAGGTAGGTGGTTGGGTTAGTGGTTAGTAGAAAAGGGCGAAAAGCGTAAAAGCGTCGGTTTCCGTAAGACTTTTCATTTTTGCATTTTTTTTTATTTTGATGAAGCCATTATTCAAACAAAGTTATTTTTGATGAACTTGCTTGTTTATTTCTTTTGTTTCATCATCAACATATATATTTGTATATATATTTTGAAAAGTCATACGAAAAACCGAGCTTGTTACTAAAACAAAGGGTTAAAAATAAAAAGGGTTTTGGTGGGTGAAAGGGTGTTTGTTTTTGGGTTAAGAAATGAAAAGGTTTAGGCTCAAAGGGGTTAACTAGGGGGATTTTGGGTAGGTGGTAAAAAAAAGAAAATAATGGTGTAGAAATGAAAAGGGTTAGTCCTAATGCCTCCATTATTTACTTACTCGGGTTTAAGTTGGTAAGGACCGGGAATGTATCGTCGTGGCAAGTTCTAGAGTCGTAAGAACCAAGCGGCTATTCACACAAGAAACGAAAAATGAGCATTTAGTTTAAAGATATGTATTTGTATGCTCAATAAAGGCTCAAAACTCACTTTAGTGGGAATGGGTTTTTATGTGATCAAGTATATATAATCAAATTTTAACTAAGCTTGTCACGTCGTTTCATAATTTTCTTATGTTGGTTCTTTTTATCACGACGTTATCGGTTGTAAATTTGTAAAAATATAACTTTTTTAGAATTTGAAATTCCCAAGTTAAACCTAGACAAGTAAGAAAAATGAAAAAAAAATTGAAAAAAATTTGGGGTGATTAGCGGTTCCAATAGAGTTTTGTGTAAGGCTTGTGATTAGGACTTGCAAGATTCAAGATTTTAGTATCCCCCCCCCACACACTTAAATTACACATTGTCCTCAACGTGTCCCAAAAATAAGTTTTTAGGTTGATTGAATGTGTAAAAAGGTGTTAAAAAACAAAATTTATGTTACTGGGCGTCTGGACACGGCCCCGTGGTGTCCGGGCACGGCCCCGTGTTCAGATCGCCAGTAACAAAAAATGAATAAAGAGAAACAGAAGCCTAGGCACGGGGGCGTGTTGGGTGAACACGGCCCGTGTCCATTTACCTGAACTGGGCATTTTCTGCAGATTGTGTAACACGGGGCCGTGTTGGGCGGGCACGGCCCGTGCAGAACTTGCTGTAATGAAGAAAATTTTGTCGGATGACCCTGTTTTCGTGCATGGGGTACTGGTTCAAGTTTCCCTTGTTATCCTTCACCATCCCGAGTGTGTTTTATTCCTGAAAATTAAAACTAAACTAGAAAACATAAAAATTAATCTAAACTAAACTAAGGATAGTTCCGCGGAATGCCTCTGTGGTGCGCCACGTTTATAAAGGTCCTTGGCTAGACCCAAAGCCTGGTCATATGTCACCCAAGTGGGATGTTTTGCATCCCATGCTACACCGTCGGAGAGCGTCATCCAAGCTTGAGTCTATGACCTTCATGTAGTTGACCGGGTCTTCGTCTTCTACTCTTTTTCCAACTCCAAACTTCAATTCTTCGTCCCCAAACTTCAATGTTAGTGTTCCGTCATTCATGTCTACCACTGCTTGGGCTGTGGCTAGAAATGGCCTCCCTAGGATGAGAGGAACTTCGGCGTCTTCTTCCATGTCTAGTATGACAAAGTCGGCTGGGAAGACGAAATTGTCAACTTTGACCAATAGATTTTCAACGACACCCTGTGGATATTTGACGGATCTGTCGGCAAGTTGTATGCTCATCTTTGTAGGGCTCGTTTTTCCTAGGCCGAGTCTTTTGAACATTGAGGCAGGCATGAGGTTGATGCTAGCCCCAAGATCAGCTAGTGCATTGCGAATGGGGGATCCTCCAATTGAGCAAGGAATTGTGAAGCTTCCAGGATCAATCTTCTTTTGCGGGAGTTTGTCGAGTAGCAAGGCGGAGCATTCTTCGCCTAAGTTAACTAATTGCAATGATTCAATTTTCCTTTTATGAGTGAGGAAGGCCCTCATAAATTTTGAATATTTAGGCATTTGGGTTAGGACTTCGATAAATGGAATATTAACAGGCAATTGTTTTAGTAAATTTTCGAACTTTGCGAATTGCTTATCGGTCTTTTGACGAATTAACCGACCGGGGTATGGAACCGGAGGAGTCTTAGTGGGCTCTTGGTTTGGTGGAGAAGCCTTCTCTGGTTGGGGCGTGGGTGGAGTTGTGGTATGGCTGGATTGGCTTCTTTCAGCTGGCGGTAATGGAGCCTCCTCGGGACCCACGGTTCGGTTTCTCAATGTGATGAGATGTACTTGTGCTTTTGGGTTGGTTTCGGTATTACTTTCAATGTTTTAATTGCTAGCTTGTTGATTTATCCCGTTTGACTTATTCGTGTGAAATTTAATTACTCATGAACGTCAAACCTCATTCTTTATTCGAATCGTTCAACTTTAGAATAGTTGAACGTAGTTATCAAAATTTCTGTTTGCAAATTCTCATCGTCTTTTAGTCATGACTCTTAATCCGGGTCCTTTGACTTTCTATTTCGCGTACCCGTCTCTTGGTTTACGCATGCTTTCAAAATCTTACCCATCTATCGGGTATCTTTACCGAAGTTATCATCAAGTAACCATTCTTATATGGTTTTAGACATCATCTTAATTTATTTGATCATCTTAGCGAAATCCATTGCTTTTATTTAGTCAAGTCTTTTATTCCTTTATTCTACCCCTTTGACTTGTCTGTGTGAATTTCATCACTTATGACAGTCAAACTTTATCTTTATGCCTTAGCATTCTCATTAGTTGATCTGTATTTTCATTTACTTTAATCCTTGTCCTTTCTCTCAGGCTCTTCATTCTAACGTAATACGCTTCTGTCATCCGACTTGCGTCTACGTTTATTATCAAACATCTTGCTTATTTGATTTATTTGGGTACCTTTTAAGTTAGTCTCATTCACCCCGCCCTTACTACATCGGACGTAAATATGTCCGCTACAAGAAGTTCATGGTATCATATGCCACTACTTACTTGGCCAGAGTAAGCGATCAACACATGATACACATGACCTTTTTATAGCTTTCACATCACACCCTATGTAAGTAATGTCTCTATTTATTTAATATCTCTGATTTCATTTAGTAAAACTTTATTTAATTACAAAACAACAATAATTAGTTTTACTAGTTTCACATTTGAACATATAAAATGTTTTTCTTTTCTATCGAACTATTATATAATCACATTTGTTAATGTGATCGCTACTTTTCTCAATAGCATTATATTGAGAGTTTTTTTTTCCACTTGGATAATTACCCCCCGTCCAAGTTTTCATATGAACAATTTCTATTATAGTTTTGATATTCATTATCGTGAATAACGCATGTTTCTATTAAACTTCTCTTAGAAACATTATCCTGAATAGATATCCTATTCAGGTTTTATCAGATATATGCAACCATTATCCCCTACGTGTTTGTTGCATATTACTACTTACGCAATTAAATTTAAAAGTGTGTACCTGATAATGCTTGCCCTTAATGGGCTTTCCTTGCCTTTGACTTTGTTCGCGATCGTCACGCGATTTAGGTCCTTGATGAGTATGCTCTGCTTGTCATACCTCGGACCGTTCCACCGTCATATCCACAATTCGTTCAACTCTCGTCATCTTCAGATGCGAGTATCCTTCAACTAAACATTTACAAAAGTTAGTAATTTCAACATTAATAAATGCACGTATTGTAATACAAGGCTTTTTACTGCACGTGATTTCGTTAACTATACTAATCATTTTCGTTGGTGTAACGTGTATTACACGATACCGTATGTGTTGTTCACAACACTTTAATCCTACTAAACTATTAACATACATGTACTTACCGGATTTGCGATCAAGCCTCGAACCGAACACACTTTATTCTTTAACCATGAGCTCTGATTACCAACTTGTAACATCCTTGCTATTATTTTAAAGATTCTCGTATAGATTACGAAAAACAAACTTGTAACAATGATTACAAGTGCATTTAAATTTTCTATAATTAAAACTTTTACAATTTAAAAATAATACAACATAATGTAGTTTAGTCGTCGTTTGAAAGTTACGACGACACACCGTGCGGAAGCTTCTTTTTCATGTGTTCGGTTCTTTCTCACCGCTTCATCTTCATCCGGGCACTCTTGATATCCACCTATGATCAAAACCAACATAAAATTTAGTTTTGATAACTTAAATGTAAGTCTAAACAAGTTCTAAGCAACGAATAATCAAACAAAATATTTAAATCCAACTTTGATGTCTTAAACAACCAAAATACATACGCGAGTGTATTTTAACCCGAAATCTTTAGCTCGGGTTCATAATAATTTTTTTTATAAATTGCGCGACTAGTTCGTAGGCTATGTGCATAAACTGTTTTTGACCCGTTTAGGGTATTTAAGCAATTTAGTCTAAAACTTGCCCTTTTCTTTCGACACTACAAAATTCCATATCTAAATAACTACATATAATCCATCACAACTATTTTGTGGTGGATTTAACATAATGAACCCCTTCTTCCCAAATTTTACCCTTCAACTAGTCGTTTCACGCAAATGACCATTTTTAGGCATTTGAACGATGAAGTTTACGCCTACAACTCTTACATGCATCTAAGGGTTACATAATTTCAATACAAGTCTCTAAACGGCCTCTAAGGGTCGTTTGCCCGATTCACCCAACAAGGGCGATTTGGTTAATTTAGTCCCTCCTTTTACAACAAAGGCCCTTTGCTAATGTATTTGACCAACATTGTCCTTTTAACTATAAATCTATATATACGCGTACCTGGATTGAGTCAATATATAGACCCATTTTATACCTTGCTTTAACTAACTGATATTCTATGGCGTTGCAATCTACCAAATTGCTAATTGCTCCTGTTAACATATGACTTGACAACAATCATTAGCAGATATTGTCAAATGGTGTTTTCACCACCATTTGACCCGTTTGGACTGTATGACCAACATTTGCATAGGTTATTAAAACATGGTTTTCAATTTCTCACTCTCACATCCGACCCATTTCGGATTTTAACTCAAGATCCTTTTTAAGTTAAATTTACATTAGTCGACGCTTGACTATATTTCCATTTTTTTACCCTCTTTCTCATAAACCATGGTTTCTGTTAGTGCATTCATCTGTCGACTTCGTCTTATATCGAGTCTTAGTTGCTTGAATGTAATTTAGAGGTTTAGCTTGAATTGCATAGAGGTTTAGCTTGAAACTGTCATTGGGGGTTTAGCTTGAAACTGTCATGTCATCTTCAAGCTAAACCTAGAATAGTATAAATAGGGGAGTGGTCTTGTCATTTGTAACAGTTCTAAGATTCCATACCGAGGTGCTGCCGGTGTGAAGACTGATTGTAAACGCTATTATATCAATCAAATCAGTGTTTAAAGTGATACGCAAGCTGTTTCGTCGTTCGTTTCTTATTTTCCGCATCTGAAACGGATATAATCTCTTCTGAACGACTCATTCGGGTCACAAAACGATCCTACAAGTGGTATCAGAGCTCAGGAGGAAGAGATCTTGCCAAAACAGCCTGTTTTCATCACTTTTTCTGATTTCTACACCATTTTTTTTTTCAAAATAAAAATTTTTCACGGTTAAAATCGGATCAAATTCACACATATTGTGCGCAATTATGAATTAACAAATCCTGGAAAGTTTTAGAGCTAAATTCGATGTAAAACCTGTAAAAATGACCTGAAAACCTGGTTTAGCTTGAACTAACAGTTGGCTTTAGCTTGAAAATGTCAGGTTTAGCTTGAATTTTGCTGAGGCTTTAGCTTGAATCTGACTTTAGCTTGAAAAAACCTTGTTGGTTTAGCTTCAAATCGGCTTTAGCTTGAAAAATCTTGTTGGTTTAGCTTCAAATCGGCTTTAGCTTGAAAAACCTTGTTGGTTTAGCTTCAAATCGGCTTTCGCTTGAAAAGAGGATTTTTCGCATCAAGATTATTTCACAACAATCAAGTATCAGTTTATTTCAAGTTGATTAACATTGTTTGTACTGATTGTCTTTGTTTTGTTATTCAGGTGTTTTACAAGTTGATACAGCTCATTTGAAAATCAAACCATGGAGAACGAGTTTTACAATGCTTTTGCTAGTCCGATATCAATCACTCAGAGTACATTGCTTGAGAATGAAACAGGGACATCACAGAAACCGCCTAAGCTTTTAGATATTGATGATTACAATGCGTGGTCCGAACGGTTTGGAAATTGGGTTGAAGCTTATCATTTGGATGCGTGGGAACACACTGAGGAACCATATGTTAGACCCACAACAAATAATGTGCAATTAACAATTCGAGAAACGAGTACTGAAGATAAAAAGAAATATCGAGATGAGAAATTGATGGTGAGTCTGCTTCAGCAAGCGATAAAAGAAGATATTTTGATATTACTTCAACATGATGGAACTGCTTATTCAATCTGGACAGAATTGGAAGCAAAATTTGTTGGAAGTGATGATATACTCAAAAACAAAATGTCGCTCATGAAGAAAGAATTCGATTTATTCCGTGGTTTGAAATCTGAAAACACCAAGCAAATAATTGATAGATATTGTAACTTGGTGAGAAATATGACAAAACTTGGTATTAAAAAGGATACTGATGAATTGATTGAAAAACTTGCAGATGCGCTACCTCATGAAACTTGGGGAACGTTTCTGATGATGCTAAGATCCAACAGAAAAGATTATAAAAACATGACACTGGGAGACTTCATCAAACACCTGGAAGCTCAAGAGATGGAGCTGAGAAAGATTGCCAGGATGAAGAATTACGATGGAGAACAAGATATCAGCTTGTATTACAAAGGTGGTGTCAACGAAAAGTCAATTTTTTCTCCAAAAGTCGAAACTGCTTACAGTGCAAAGGATTCTTCAGAAAAGAAATCATACCAGGGATCAAGCAGCACTAGATTTTCATCATTCGATCCAAACATTTCTGCAACAAAGAATGGAAGAAAACTTCAATGCAATATTGTATTAAATCTTGAAAATGATCAAGATTATTCTGAAGAAGTAGCTAAAAATCAAATGTCTTTGTTGGGAATGGTTCTAGAGTCTTATAGTAGTTTTGTGGCCGGAAAGATCGGTAATCCAATGCTCACGAAAGAAGATTACGATCAAATCGATGCTGAGGAAATGGAATTGATGGATATTAAATGGTTCATGGCCAGTGTAATGAGAAGAGCTGAGAAGTTTAAACAAATTACGGGAAGAGATGATTTCCGTGATGCAAGTGTTTCAAATTTAGGCTTTGATAAATCTAAAATTACATGTTTTCGTTGCAGGGAAAAGGGGCATTTCAAGAGAGAGTGCAAAAATCGTGAAGCTACTGGAGCTCAGAATCCTTTTGGAAACAACGATTATCACAAAAAGGCGATTTATCATCAAATAACACCAGCATCGCATCAGGCACAAACTGCTCATGGAAGAGATGTGATTGAAGGTTCAAAAAGAGCATGTCTAGTTAATCAGGGAAAATATGATAATTTTACCTGGGATAAATATCTTCCAACAAACAGCAAAGTGTGTTTGGCAGAACAAGATGATGAAAAATTGGCTGAAGGTTTCAGTTGGAATGATTTTTGCCCAGATCAAGACTCTTCAAATGCTAAAGCTTGCATTGCAAATGCTTATGATTTGAAATGTGCTGAAAAGTGCAGAAAAGTCATGGAAGCCGCTGAAGCAAGACGGAGAAAGCTTGAAGAAGAGGAAGAGAGATTAAAAGCTGAAGCTAAAGCTGAGAAAAAGAGAAGAGCTGGATTTTTACAATCAAACCGAACAGTCAAAGAGGTTCCTGAATTTGAAGTCAAAATTGATGCTGAACCTGTCAAAGTTCCTGAAAAGTGCATGAACTGTGATTCTTTAATCAAGCAGAACAATGAGTTGCTGCATAACATAAACAGATTGAAAGAATCCTATGATACAATGAACAGAGAAATTAACAAGTATACTGATTCAAACGGTGAACAAGTTGTGGCAATGAATACGCTGAAGATAGCATACCTGAGACAGCTGGATGATGTTAACTTTCACATAAAGAAATGTGCTGATCTAGAGTTGAAATTGGCAACATAAAAGATAGAAACCGAGAGAGTCAACAAGTTATTAGAAAGTTACTCATGTTTTACTTTTGTTGTTGACAAAAATTATCCAGTTGTGGAGAATTTGAAGACGTTTGAAGAAGTGAAGACGTTCGAAGGAAAGAAATCTGTGACAAAAGATGAAGATAAAGTGAAGAATTCTGGTAAGAAACCAATTGTGGTCTACAATAGATGTCCGCCTCCGGTTGAAAATGGATTTTCACCTCGAAATCCAAATTCTGAAAGAGTCGAAAAGGCAATAAACTTACAATGGGAGTCTGGGCCGTTGGATAACTTGCCAGAAAATATTGATGTCACATACACGTCGTCCGACACTGATCATGAGTCAAAGTTGATAAAAAGTGTGGTCGATCAGGTGTTAGATAAAGATGACAGTGAGAAGTCAAACATGGAGTTCAAACCTAAGTCAAAGTCTGAGTCTGATGCGTCAAAGTCTACAATCAAAAAGGACAAACGGGTTTATGACAAACAATTTTTGTTATCGAAATCTAATTTGAATGAGGAACCGGTCAAAGTAGCATATACTTTGAAAGATTCTGACAAATTATATTCTGATGAGATTTTTCCAATAAGAGGTGTTAAACCAGACATGATCAAAAAGGTTTTCAAAATAACAGAAATTAATATTTCTGAAATAAAAGATTTAAATCTTAATGATAAACCTAAATCCTACACCTCAAGAGAACAACAAAGAATTAACAAGAAAATGGGTTACAATTATGGTTATAGTTTCCAAAAGAAACCAAACCATAATCGTAATTTCAAAAAGAAAGGATTAGGTTTTGTACCACCGAAAAATTATAAAAATGAAAAAATGTATAAACCAAAAACTGTGTTTGTTTCAGGGATAACAACAGAGGCTGAGAAAGAACAAGCATTCAGAAAGCAGACAAATCAGGAATTCCTTGCCAAGAAGCAAGAAGAGTTGAAGAAGAATGTTGTTCAAAAGAAGATTGAAACCAGAACCTGTTTTCAGTGCAAGACTGTTGGTCATGTTGCTAGATATTGTCCGAAGACATTCAAACCAAAACAGGAAGTCTCTGGTAAAATGAAAGAGAAAATTGTGGATAACACTGAACTGAAAACCCGAAAGTTTACAGGCTTTGAAAATTCAACTTTTGAAAAAGGAGAATGTTCAAAGAATGTTTTGAAAAGAAAAGAAAATTTGAAAAATGAAAAATGGGTTGTGAAAGGTTCAGGTAATAATTCTGGTGATGAATCTGATTCCACAAAATCAGAGGAGCCACGTGTTGAGAAAAAGATTGAAAAATCAGTTCCAACTATGAATGATGAAAATTTTCCACCTTTGCGTGCTGAAAATTTTATGAAGAAAGTTGGAAAAGTAGAAATTTCAAATCAATTTTATTCTGACAAGAAGAAATTTGATGTTGATAAGGCTTTCAATGGAACTGTGAAACACATTTTTGGCAAAATGGTCAATAGTAAGGCCTAAGGTGTTAAAGAATTTTATGCTGCCAAAAGAGGAGTTCACAGGTTCGTTGAAAGAAAAGATGAAGAAGAAAATGTTGTTACACCCAAGGAAGGTCAGGCTTGGGTGGATATATTTTTCAAAGAATAAAAACCTGACTTGCCGGAACTCCCAAGTTGGTAAGTGTGGAGTAGGAATCGGCACTTTGAGAATTCAACCAACAAATGATGATTGGTTGAAAATGCTTGATAGGATTGATTTTACAAGTGGTAAATCAGGGACATTAAGTTGTGTCTGATTTCCTACAAGTGGTTGAAAAACAAAATGATGAACCAAATCCCTAACCTACTAATGGTTTTACAAAATCAACAAAACTAATTTTCCGGAAAAACCATTTTGATTAAAACAAACTTAAGTGTTTTGAGATCATAATGGGAAAATAGTTTGTTGTGAGGGGGAGTTCTGATTGTTTATGCCTAGTGGATGGAGAATTGAGGCAATTCGATATCAGTTTTCATGTTTGTGTACAGTTTGTTTTCAATTTCCTTTAGATGTATTTGTATTTTAGGGGGAGTATAATTTCAGAAAATCCAAAAACATTATAATTTTAAAAAGCAAAAAACATGATAAAATGAAAAATGAGTTTTTGTTGTATAAAAGAGGAAATGATAGTACATCAGTGGACTGTCACAACACGCTAAAGAAATGGAAAGTTAAAATGTGATAAACGGTCTCACTAAGGATGTGACGATAGGCTCAGCTAGACTAATAGATTTGCGATAACGATACAAACTTAAATGAAAAAAGCCTAATTCTAGTGGGAAACATGGTCGAAAGCATAGTACTTAGTTTTGTCCTTCTTGACTGTGTGCCTACTCAGTAATCGCTGATTGTCGAAAGACATAAAACTGGTTAAGTTTGTGAACTTTCACAACTTTACTGAAAAGTCGCTGTGATTGTGCATTTCATTTTGCAAAGATTTAAACTTGTTTTATTTCTTTATTTTGTTTAAGCATCGGACATCCTCTGCGTATACGTGAATATCGACCTGGATGTTGTTGCCTAAACGTTCTGCTTTATTTTCTTTGGTGTTTCGTTTAAGCTTTGGATCACCTCTGCGTATACGGAAGTATCGACCTGGTGGTTAAAGCCTAAACAACTTCAACTTGTTTTATTTTTCTTATTTTGTTTAAACATTGGACTTTCTCTGCGTATACGGAAGTATCGACCTGATTGTTAATGTTTAAACATTCTGCTTTGTTTTTTGCACAAATCACAGTTGATAAAAGTTTAAAGGCATTACTTAAGATAGTGTATTGCATGATGAGGGGATATGCTGAGATCGTGGGATCCATAAGAATTTAGTGCTATCTAAATATACCTTAACGTATCGGTAAGCATTTCGAAAGTTTTTAGATTGAGTTTAAGTGGATAACAATATCGTCAATCTATGTGAATCGTTTAGAGCTTAAAATGAAATCAAGCTTAACGGTGTTGGTGATTTGTCTCATAAACTGATATGATCCTCTTGCACAAACTCACAAAAATATTGTCTATATATATTTCGTTACTGCATTTCATTTCTGTTTTAAAAATTCAAAAAGATTTTCAGTGTGTTTTAGCATAAATTTTGAAAAATACAAAAAGATTTTCGACAACTGATGTTGGAAAACTGATATTCAAAATTTTCAAGTGCTGAACATGATGAACTGGTTTGGGAGTGTGTGTATTGAATTGAAAAATTTTGATTTGAGAAAGAAGTTGAGTTTAGTTAATCAGGGTCATTAATTTGAACTTGATATAACTATTACCAGTGAGTTTTTCTTATTGATTTAAGTAAAAACTTATGTGTTTGAGAGAATTTTGTGCAGGAAATGAGCTTAAATAGAGATAAAGCCAGGGATTGATCTCAAGGTGATAGCTAATTCCAGATGGCAATCCCATCATGATGAGAGGGGGAGTCTGACTAGGTTAGAACCAAATAGAAGATTTTGGTTTATGCTAAGAAAGAAAAGAGACTGATAAAGACTGAAGATGTGAAGACTCGACACTTAAGACTCGTCAACATCTGAGGGGGAGTCTGTTAGTGCATTCATCTGTCGACTTCGTCTTATATCGAGTCTTAGTTGCTTGAATGTAATTTAGAGGTTTAGCTTGAATTGCATAGAGGTTTAGCTTGAAACTGTCATTGGGGGTTTAGCTTGAAACTGTCATGTCAGCTTCAAGCTAAACCTAGAATAGTATAAATAGGGGAGTGGTCTTGTCATTTGTAACAGTTCTGAGATTCCATACCGAGGTGCTGCCGGTGTGAAGACTGATTGTAAACGCTATTATATCAATCAAATCAGTGTTTAAAGTGATACGCAAGCTGTTTCGTCGTTCGTTTCTTATTTTCCGCATCTGAAACGGATATAATCTCTTCTAAACGACTCATTCGGGTCACAAAACGATCCTACAGTTTCTATCATTTATATTTGTTCCGACCCGTATCATTACGCGTCGGAACCCGTATTTCGAATATTAATCTTCTCGTATTCATAACTTATAGAATTTATACGTATTCTACCAAGAAGTGTAAGTTTCACTTACCTTGCATCCGGTTATGTCCTTTTTCCGCGTACACGATCCGTTTGACCCGCTTCTTTTCCCAAGTCCTCATCTAGCTTGTCTAGAGTCAAACTATCATCATCACCATTCGTAAGACGGTTAGATTAGTCATAATCGTTTACGACTATTCCATCCTACGGGTTTTATGTCGAATTTATCATTCGACCATATCAAAATTATCATTCGATCTAATCATTGGTCGGTTTGACTTTTTAAAAGTCAATTGACTTATCAACATATTCAAATGCACATTTGGTTCATTGAACTCACTTAGGAATATTTCATCTGAACTCTTAATGAAATCAAATTTTACACACAACCAAGTAGACCGCGATTTCATTTATGCATTTCATATCACTGAAAATAGGTTGTTTTTTGTGACTTGTTTAACCTGTTTACAAGTCTTCAAAAATTATGATTTTTATGTGACGTACCTCTCGGAGGGTTAGACCTTGTGTTAAAATTTCAAGATATAACTCTATACCAAAAATTCGTAAAAATTCATTTACTAAGCTGCAATCAGATTCGTCACTTCTAACTGCAGCTTACGGAAAAATTCATTTAAAATTCCTCGTTTATCCGATTGACGAAATTCCAATTGGCGATTCTTTTAATCGCTTAAAAATTTCTACAGTAAGAATTTGAGATCATAACTCAATTCCTAAATTGAGTTATGACATTCGTAATGGGCTGCAAATTCTGCCAGAAAACACAGCTTGAACCTTCGATACGGAAAAATTCATAAAACGCTCAATTTTCGTCGAAAAAATGCGATTCCAGTGGGGTTTTAAAGATATTTCCTGGAATTACATTTTAGACTCAAGAAACACATGTTTTTATCACGTTTTTTTCAGGTTACAGCCAATACAAGTCGGCTGTAAATTCTGATCAGAAGCTGTTTGAATTCAGCTTTCAATTTGAACATGTTTATGACATTATAACACTTATTCTTAGCAATCAAAACCCCTAAAAGCATCACATACACGGATTTAGTCAAAACAAAATCTGAATTTACTTGAGCTAAGCATGATTTCAATCTATACTTGTCTAGGGTTTACTCCTAGGCATTCAAATGTTCCTATTTCATCTACATATCACACATGCATCCACAGATTTCGAATTCCCTAAATTCATGAGAATTTCAAGTAGAGAATTTTTATCAAATTTTACATACCTTCTGATCTCCTTGCAATGGGGATCACCAATCTATGCTCGATTTTCGTTTTGGACTTGATTTGATCCTTCAAATTGGAGGTTTTGACATGAACTAGGGTTTTGGGGAGCTTGGGATCGCCCCCTGCTTCTTGATCGATTTCCAGAACAAAACACACATTGTGTTTTGTTTTTAATAAATTGATTTTATTATAATTAGTTTCCAATTAGACACTTTTAGCCCCTCTAATTTCTTTTAGTTCATATTTAGGTGCTTTTAACTCACTTTTGAGTTAACATAAGTCTTATAACTAACTGGGTTATTTTGTCCTAGTTAGTTTGTCCTTGTTTATTTAAAAATTTATAATTTTAATATAAAGTTTTATATTTTCCTAGTTATAAAGTTTTAACCCACTAGTATGTCACTACAAGACTTCTCTTCTAACTAGGTTATTATTATTCCTAGTTAACTTATTGGATTCTGGGAGTTATAACCCGTCTTATTTAAGTTCCGTTAACTCGGGCCTTTTATCCCTTTTATTCCTTGAAAGTTCTTATCCGCCTTTTAATTAATATTAGGATTTTTTTATTTAAATTCTAATATTTATCGGGTTACTTTTGCCGCTAACTGTACTTTACCCGTCTTTTAGTATTAACGGGGTTTGATTACCAAACCCGTTTTCGGGGTGTTACAAGTCTACCCCCCTTAAAGAGGTTTCGTCCCCGAAACCTTATTTACGTATTTCTTTTAATTTAGATTAAACGAACTTAGTTTCGTTTTCAAGACATTCACTCGTTCTTTTCGATCTAACGTTTTCATTTATATTGACGCGTACGTCTTTCATGTGTAAGGCCTCGCGGGCCGTTATTTTTAACTTATATGCATTATCCTTATTGACCGAGTTGTCACTTGACCACTTAGTCTCATCAATCTGTTAACAAGTTTATTCCGCGCTTGTCTTATATTAACAAGCTCTTTGTATTTGTCATAACATTTTCTTGACTTTGAAAAGTTTTACCGGCTAGACTAATTAGTCGCCATCACTTCATACCCCGTCACCCGGGTATATTATTTTTCCATCTCTGGCCTTATGTGTGTTTAAGATTTTCTAAACCACCTTATACTACTTATGTTTGTTAAAACATTGCTTTTGACTAAAAACTAAATTTTTAGTTTACATTTTCTCTGTCTTATGTCTTTTCCTCATGTCTAGGAATTTCTGTCTAAGTTTTATTCCTGACCGTTATTATTTTACATGGAGAATTGTAACCAGTTTTCCACGCTTTATCCAACTGACCCGCAAGTTCTTTTACTTAGCATCGTAAGCTTTTTCTTTAGATTTTCACCTTTTTAAGGTGAGAACCCCAACAATTCGTTTCTTTCTGTTTGTGACCCGAAGGTCTTTTTGGTCCCATAGACTTTAACACAGTTCTTGTTGCTGGAGCTGCTGTTGTTGTTCTTCTTCTTGCGGCGTGAGGACTGTGACGATTGAGCGGCGGCGGTTTCAGCGGTTGGTGCGGCGGTGACCTGGTGCAGGCTCTTCGAAGCTTTATCCCAAAAACCAGCTTTTACTCGCTTGTCGTTGATTTCGGCGGCAAGTAAGTAAGTTTCTTCAATCGTTGCTGTCTTTGCGGCATGCACAAAATCCGCAACACAGTCGGGCAGAGCTCGGATGTACTTCTTGATTGCCATGTCGGGCGTCTTCACTTGATCGGGACAGATGATGCTGAGCTGCTTAAAGCGAGCAGTCAGGGCAGCGTTCTCACCTTCCTTCTGCTTAATGTTCCAGAATTCGTCATCCAGCTTTTGGCGTTCATGGGGAGGACAGAACTCATCCATCATGATGGCCTTCAACTCTTCCCACGTCAGCTCGTAAGCTGCATCGTTTCCGCGTTTGTTTCTCTCGGCCGTCCACCAGTCTAGTGCACGGGACTGGAAGACGCCGGTAGCGTTTAGAGTGCGGAGATTTTCTGGACATCCACTCTGGCGCAGAGTGACTTCGATGGAATCGAACCATTGAAACATAGCCGTCGGGCCATCTTCTCCAGTGAATTCCTTTGGACCGCATGCCTTGAACTGCTTGAAGCTGAAAGCAGTCTTGGTAGCAACTTTAGGAGCTTCGGTTCTCGACTCCTCAGATGATTTGCTAACGTTCTCGTAAATCTCACTCATGATCTGAGGCACAACCTTTGCCACTTGTTTCACGAGGATGGCAGCAAGGCATTTGTCCCTCTGTTCTTGGAGAGAGAGTCGTGGGTGACGGGGTCTAGATGATGGTCCAGTTGACATTGTCTGCAACAGACATCGTCATAGGTCTCAGACAGATCATAAACGAATCTCACCTCACACGTCTAGTACTTACTAAAGCTCAGGAACACAGTGAAACATGTATCACATAAACACATAAGCACATAATCACAGATTCACATAGGGGCACATAAGCACATAAACACATAAGCATATAGGGCACAGAAGCACAGAGGCATATACGCATGTAATCACAGAGGCAGTCAGAATACAGAAACCTATCATTCAAAGCCCGTGTGCGTTCGAGAATAGCGGTCGCGAATAACTTGTCGAGTAGTATAGTATAAGCGTATAACATAGCGTAAGGTCGTCCATAATTTAGCGATTTGTCAGCGTTTTGAGATAGAAGCGCAGTGCGAGTCGTGCTTGTCGATCGAAGTGAAAGCAAAATCGAAAAATTTTCCAAAATTAAACACATAAGCAGGTAAACACATACAAACACATAAAATCAGCGAATCATCAGAGTCAGCAGTTGCAAGCTCAGAATCGAAACTCATAAAAATCGAGAAATAGATCGTCTGCGGCTATTAGACATTGACTATCCAAAGTGATTCGACTATTCTCAAGGACTTGTTGTACACATTCTGACCTTCAGGACTGTGCTTTTGCCTCGATTCTTGGGCGTTTGGCACGCATCCCTTTAGTCATTTCGTGACTTCAGGTCGTTGGAGTCCGTCGAGACTTTGGTGAGAGTTTTGTAAAACTAAGTAGGGGTCGGAACAATTTGTCAAGGTTATGGTTTCACCCCTGGCTTAACAACTTCGTCCCTGTTTTGATAAAATAAAAGAGAATTATGCGTCGAAGTGTGGATTTCACTCCTATTTCAACGCAATTTTCCCGGGTTTATAGATAAAAATGTGGGTTGATCAAGCAATTTAGTCGAGAGTTTGCGGTTCTCACACCTAATCTCGACTTAATCGCTTATTCATAATTGAAATTTCGAGTGCAGTGATAGTGTAGCATAGGCGAGAATAGCGAGAAATAGCAGTAAGCTCATACATAGTCCCTACCGAACATGCACGAGTCGGTCTGTTGGTTCCTAACTATAGACTAGGTCTCTAAGACATCGACCCGGACTAGGTCGAGTCTTGCCTAATTCCCTATAGTTATGGCTCTGATACCAATCTGTCACACCCCAACCGATGGCGGAAACATCGGGGCATGGCACTGAGCGAAACAGATTGTCCAGAAATTTCCATAACAACTATATTTACCAAATATTTCAAAGTAACACGTCCCATACCATGTCATAGATGATAATACAATTATTACAGCAAAGATCCAGTCAAATTGTTCTGTTCCGACAACTCAGATTTTATTACAGATAATTGTTTATTTATTGGTTTCTAGGACTCCGTCCCTAGCCTCAATTTCATCACCAGCACACAAAGCATGTAAACATCCTAAGCACCTGTCACATACGTTAAAGTAAAAGTCAATACACATAGTGTAAAGGTGAGCATACAAGTTTGATAATAGCATATAGAGTTCAAAAGCGTTACGCATAACCAGCACGTACACAGAGTGAAATGAGGCATGTTAGTTATCGACATGAACCTATCGATACCAATGACTGCGGGTTAACTGCCCAAGGCAGTTCGCGATACATTCTCACCACTGTGAGCCATGTAGGTAATTGTCCTTAACAACCCCCGAGTGAACAGGTGCTGAGTCCAAACTAATAGTACTATGTTGCTAAGGCAGGTAGACATCATTCCATGTCTAAACATAACAAACAAGCATTCATTAAATCACGTATAACATGCGGTAACGGTTAGCGTTTAAAGTATTGCGTAGTGTGTTCGATGTGATTTTGTATAAGTAACGTATGTAACACCCAAAAGTGCGTAAAGCAAAAAGGGATCAAGTATACTCACAGCGGTTGATGGATTGAAGGGAGCGCTAGAGAGTAGGGTTAGTCTGAACAGATTTATAGCATAACGATAAGTGACGCGCAAACGATACAAAGTACAAGTGGTTCGGACAGTAGTTCGATCGGATGGTAGTCTGATCGGACAGCCAGTCGTGCGAGTGGTAGTCCGTTCGGACGGTCGTCCGGTCGGATGACTGTTTGAGTGGATTGTTTCTTCCTTTGGGAAGGATGTGTTTGTGTATGATGGCTTGACTTTTGAAGTTTTCGTTGTAGCATTTTGAAAACATTAAAGTACCTCTACCTTTCAGGTCGGTCGGTCGATCGGACGGTCGTTCGATCGGACGGCAACCCGTTCGATTGGGCACTTCAGTGAGAACAAGTTCACAGCAGGTTGTCACTCGATCAGACAGTCGTTCGATCGGGTGGCATCCTTTGTGCATTGAACATATTGAAAATTGTATAAGTGTTGAAGTTTCGAAACATCACATATTCGGATGGTCGGTCGATCGAGTGGTAACTCGATCAGACTGCAATCCGTTCGGTGTTCCAAAACTCTTGAAGCTTGATTTGAAAACTAAGGTGGGACCAAGGTGCAAGTCGTACGGGTGGCTGGTCGTTCGGGTGGATGTCCGTTCGGACAGCAGTCCGATCGGACGGCACTCCGTCCTGGTCGACCTGTTCGTCTTACACTTAGTTATTTTGGTAGTTTGTCGTTTTATCGAGATGTGTTGATATCGTGCTAACCAACAGAACCCATCCTAAGCTCTAGTGACCCGATTGAACATGAACCACCCAAGTTCAGTCAGTCCACCGGTTCAAGATGATTGTTCTTGGTTAACCCGGAATCGATAATCTCGTGGACAGAATACGGATCTTGAACCAACACAACCACAATAATGAGTAGTAAGTCGGCACAAGCTCCGATTCTATCGGTTTTGAGTGCATTGAGTGTAAAAGAGTTGAAAGAAAGTTGAAAAACCATCTTTCAATCCTTTTTCTTGTGAATATGTTTAGATCTATGAAAGATCTTTGTTAGTTTATGTGGAAACCAGTTAGATCTAAGTTGTTTTTGGTGGATTGAGGCCAAAACATGAAGTTCTTCAAGAACACATGATGACATCATCCTAGAACACCTTGAATCTTGATGATTTCACGGTTAAAAGTTAAGATTCAAAAGATAGAAATGTGTAGGAGTGCGTGTAGATTAAGGAAGTACAAGATTTAGGACGAGATCTTACCGGGATTGCGAGAAATCGAAGGAAAAAGCGAGCAAGAGCACGGGTCGGATGTCAGTTGCCAAAAGTAGAAAGTATGAAAGTGACAAGGGGAGTTTATAGGGTTACCCAAAGTGGAAGGGAGTGGGGAGGAGCTGGTCGATCGGTTAGGCAGTCCGATCGGACAGCTGTCCGATCGAGCGGTTGCTCGGTCGATCGGCTGGCCGATCGACTGGTCGCCTGGTCGATCAGTCACCTTGTTCGAGTGTTCGGTGCGATGAGTTGCCTGTTTCGATTGCGATTGCGAGCGTTGCGATGCGATAGAGTTTCCTTGTCAAATTACTTTTAATCCCAACTACTATATCAACATACAAGCAACCTTATTTCGTATTCGTTTAGCGTTTGCGATTGCGTTTCGATTGATTACTACTCATAACATAAATAAACATGCATAAGTAACACATAAGGCACACACACACACGTATAACAATAACAAAATGCGTAAATTCGAGTTGCGAGTGCGATTGTGATAACGAATAAGCGATTAAACATGCGATAAATAGCGATTACTATGCGATTATTAATAGATACTCCACATAATACAACTAAAGCAAAAATAAAATAGACTAATTACAAGTCAAAGAAGTCAAAACAGGAATTGAGCAAGGAGAGACATATCGCACTTAGCAATCTTATCTTCCTTTGACTTAAATCTTAACTTTGACTTTGACTTCCGAAACACGGGGTGTTACAGTCGTTGGAGAAGACAAAGTGGTGAAGGTTTCCGACTTTGGAGGACATGTTTTAGGCGGCGGTGGTTGTTTCCCCCAAAGAAACTGGTGGCAAACAATGGGTTGCTTAGCGTCGGGCCAAAATTTATCGTCAAATCAAGTGTTACGAGCTGCTGGCCGAAATTTGATTTCAATTTATTACAGTCTAAGGACTGGTGTCGTCGGAGATCTAGAACTCAAGTGGGAAAACGATGTTTTTACTGGAGAAGTGCATCATTCCGTTCGCGGTCAGCTCTGCGAGTCGTGCTTGCTTCTAATGGAGCCTTCCAACTATTCCATCAAATGTCAAGCCCAATATGGTAAGTGTTTAGTGATGATCATGGTAAACCAGCTGTCAAATTTTGGGTCCTACGGTTGGATGTGGATGGAAATATTCGGCTATAGTCATGGTTGAGAAATGAGAAATATGTTTCGATTTGGGTGATTCCAGTGATTTTTAAATATTTTAAATAAAAACTTAAAATGACCGAAATACCCTTAAGTGAATAGACTTAACTGGAAATTTTAGCCTGGTTAGTGCTAAAGGATGAAAGGTGTACTGAGTTTTCCAAATAAAGGATTGTGACTGTAATTATTGAAGTTAAAGGCTATCTATTGCAATCTGATACAAACATAAAGGACGAAAAATGTAATTTTTCCTCGATAAAATACGATTGATTTTTTAATTATTTTTAAATATAAAAATTATTCAACATATACAAAGACTATGGCAGGGAATAGTGTTTCTCTGCCATTGGTCGAAATGGGCGGCCGACACTTCTCCATTGGACTTTAAAATTACGCTTTTCTCCCAACTTAAAAATATAATAACCCTTTTGTCATCAGCTCAAAATTACGATTTTACCATCGGTTCAAAAATTACGATTTTATCCCCAGCTTTTTGTTTTATACCTGATTTAAAATTACAGTTTTGCCCTCAGTTTAAAATTACGTCTTCGCCCCCCATTTCAATATAAAATTATGCTTTTGCCCCATCTCAAAATTACGATTTTTCCCTTGATTCAAAATTATGATTTCACCCTTAGTTTAAAATTACTTTTTTGCCCCCATCTAAAAACAAAATTATGGTTTTCCCCTACCTTAAAATTACGATTTTACCATCGGTTAAAAATTATGTTTTCCCCCGGCTCAAAATTACGATTTTACACGAGTTAAAAATAAATATAGGACTTTACACCCAGCTAAACCGAAAATACGATTTCGCCCTCAGTAAAAAATTACGCTTTTAACCTCAGCCAAAATTACGTTTCCGCCCCAGTTCAAAATAAAATTTTGTTTTCCCCCGGCTCAAAATTACGATTTTACACGAGTTTATTATTTTATACGCACTTTAAAATTACGGTTTTGCCACCCGTTTAAAATTATGTCTTTGCCCCCAGTTCAAGATAAAAATATGTTTTTGCCCCCGGCTAAAATTTACGATTTTCCCCTTCGGTTCAAAATTACGATATCACCCTCAATTCAAAATTACGTTTTTTTCCCCAGTGCAAGATAAAAATATGATTTTCCCATAGCTAAAAATCAGGATTTTACCATCGGGAAAAAAAATTTAATTTTTCCCCCAAGTAAAAATAAAAATATGAATTTGCCCCTAGCTAAAAATCGTGTTAAGGAACCACCTAACACTCTTTTTACTTTTTCTTTCTACCAAAACTATGGTACTGTTTTTTTATTGGTTAAGAATTATTCGTCTATCGCCCCGCAATGCGGGCGGAACAACACCTAGTTATAATACAAATAGATGAAATAAGATAATTATACATTAGGTACAGAAACTTTCTCATGTACAATGCAGAAGACAAAACTATAAGAGTGTGTCATGTTAAAGTGGTAAACTATGTTCAAAAGTGTTGGCAATGGTTAGACACTTTATGAATTACTGTAGTAAACTATTTAAAAAAAAAGAAAAAATATGTGATTGGTTGAGATGACATGAACCTAACCACACACTACCCCTCTCTCCTTCCCTCCCTTCTCATCGATCGGTGATCAAACGCCGAAAGGGGGACCAAACCGCACGGCAAACTAGGTTGGCGACGGTGTTCCCAAACGGCAAACACCATTACCGCACCTGTTTGCCTCCCCACTCCGTATCCCCTAAACAAGATTTTAGTCAAAGCCCATTTTACGATCATTTAATAACAAACAAAAAATATAATATAATAATATTAATAAAAACCACACAACACAGTATTTGTCTATTTGATAATCCCAAGAGCTCAGAGCATCATCATCCTCAGCCACCACACCACACCACTTTCCATTTTCAACCCACCTGAAACCCCCCACCACCACCACTCACCATGACCGATACCACCAAGCCCTCAGACACCACCACGGATTTACAAATAGTCTCCGCAGAAAAACAAGAAACCGGAAACAAAAAACAACAACAATTAGCAGTCAAACGAAGCTCAAACAAAGACCGGCACACCAAAGTTGAAGGCCGAGGTAGAAGAATAAGGATGCCTGCACTTTGCGCCGCCAGAATCTTCCAACTCACTAGAGAATTAGGTCACAAATCTGACGGCGAAACAATCCAATGGTTGTTACAGCAGGCGGAACCCTCAATCATCGCCGCCACAGGGACCGGTACGGTCCCTGCTTCGGCTATGGGGGCAGCAGGTGCAGCTGCTTCCCACGTGATTTCAATTTCTGCTGGATTGCAACACAAGTTTGATGAAAATAGTAGGACCAACTGGCCAAGTGGGAATTTGGGGGTCGGTAGACCCACTAACCACCTGGCCACACCTGTTGCGGGTATGACGAGTTTATGGCCCGCCATACCCGTAACAGGATTTGGGTATCAGTCTTCTTCCACTACTGGCCCATCTGGTAACAATTTGGGTAGTGAAAACTCGAATTATATGCAGAAGGTTGCGTTTTCGGGGTTTGACTTACCCGGGTCAAATTTAGTTCCTATGAGTTTCTCTTCTATTTTGGGTAATCATAATCAGAATCAGGATCATCATCAACAGCAGCAGCAGCAGCAGCAGCAGCTTCCGGGTTTGGAACTCGGGCTTTCGCAAGATGGTAGTATGGGGGTTTTGAATCAACAAGCATTGAATCAAATTTATCAAATGGGTCAAGCTAGAATGCATCAGCAGCAACAACAACAGGCTTCAAAGGATGATGATTCTCATGGTTCAGAGGGCCGATAGAAGTTTTAGATGAGTTGTTTCAGATTGTGAATTGTGATGGGATTGAAACCCTAATCTTTTAGGTTAATGGGATTAAGGGGTTTCTGTTTTGTGTTGTGCAATTTGCCTGAAAAGTTAAGAGGGTAAAAAAAAAAACAGGGATTGTTGGAAGGTGTTTCAGAGGTTCTTCAGTATCAAAATAATTGTATATTGCAGTTGCTTTTGCTTTTTGGGGTTTCACATCTCTAACAACACTTTTATTTTCATTATGTAAATCATATAGGTTTGGTTTTGGTTTATCACTGTGATATATTATTACACACACATACATGTATATATATATTAGATATACACATATTTCTTAACAACATATATAGCTTGCTTGTCTAATTTTGCAGGGTTAGTGGATTAGAGACCTTCCTTGTTTTATTTGAGATATGTGTTTATCCTGCTAGCATAGAACTTTTCATAATGTTTGTGTGTTAAGGAAACATCTTATAGGGGCAAATGGTGACAATTGCACTACACGCGATATGCTTCACAAGAATGACATTCTTATTCTTTGATGATTTACTTCATTACTTGTTAGATGTTGGAACAATGACACAACAGGTCGAGGTTTGTTATCGGATTAGACCATGTCTAGCATTCCCGAGCTGAGAGTTGAGCTGCAACTTGGAAATAATCTGTTAGAAGGGGACCTATCCTGCGACGGTTAAGTCAGTGTTGAATTTACATTTACAATGTGTTTAGATTGATCTTTGGCATTATTCGTACTTACCTACCAAATGAGGAGTATACGAATTTGATTCTCATTCTAACCTACTATTAACTATTAAGTAGTCTCTCTGTCCCTGTGATAGAGGTAAGGCTGACCTACATTCCACCCTCCCCAGATCCTACCGATAGCTAGGCTATGAGTGGGATTATATGGGTAAGATTGATTGATTTCTTCCTGGCTATAATCCAATTAATGTTTTGTTCCTCAACAAATCAAACAATTACACAATTCATACCTAATTAAAGATGGTTTTGGATTGAAACGATGAGTCATGCCATGAGGAGTCTTTTTCATCTTGGATACGTCATTTTCATAATTGGTATAGGACTATAGATAGAATTTATAGATAGAAGCATCATACGTAACCTTCAAAAAATATTTACCCATTTTTTCAAAGATCTATATTCTACGTTCACACATGCTGTTTATCGGTCTTTTGAGTTGTGCAATTTTAAACATGAATTCACATTACAATTGGTATTAAATATTTATATGTTACGAAGGAATATCTTCCTGCTCACAAATATCAACATAGAAATGTCATCCATATTTAATTAAAACTTTGTTTATGATAAGTTATAAATATTTCAATGTTGTTTTTTAATAGGTCACGATTCCAAGTTTAGTAGATGTTTTTATCAAAATACAACGATGTTTATATATTTATTGTCCAGTGGGTGCTCCAAGAATGCTCGGGGTTGATTATTTTGGTCGTTAAAAAAAAGCTACATTTAGCATACATATTAATTAGTACCAGACACCAGACTTCATTATAGTAACTAAGTTTTTTAAGTGTTCCACTAAATTCATGTAGCATTTTTCTCTCAAAAGTCACTCATCTTTCCTTTGGTGTTTCATTTTTCTTACAAGTGTTTACGGCTTTTTAAACTTAAGTGAAATAAATGAAACAAATATGAATCCTAATTATTATTTGATGATTTTATTTTCAAAGTACCTAAAAGTAGAAGGTAACAATAAAGAAGAAAAAATCACTAAAATATAATAACTTTCATAATTGTTCAAACTATGTCAAAATAGAAATAAATTACTAAATAGTAACTAAGATTTATATATTTTTTTTATCTGTCTTACTTAATTAAACTTTTAAATAAACATTTATAAAAAAATATTCACAAAATTCAAAAACTCAATGAAAGTTGAGTGACTTTATTAAAAAAAACTTCAAATAATTTTAGTAGAACACATGAAAATTTTGGTTACTACATGGCATGGTTGTAAAAATCGTCTATGCTCCGATTAGTCACCGATTAATCACTAATCGGAGGTTCACAGAGTAATGGTCAATTAATCGCTAGGCGGTCAGCGATGGTCCTATTCCAACCAAATTTTGGCTAGATTTCCGGTCGATCCTTGTAAATTCTCTCCAATTACATAAAAATTGGTCAACGAGAAATTAAAACATGTCTGCTTACAAAATAAAAGAACACCATTGAGACCACTCCGTAATCTAGATCTATTGTTCACTCATAAATACCCTATTGTTAACATGTCATAGTTCACATGCTAAGCATATGTCATTTACTTTTTATTATTAATTGTGTTAGATTTCTTTTCAGACATGTATGGTTAGTATGTATACTGATGTTGCTCATATTCAATAGTTATGTTTTATGATAGCAAAAGATGAAGTTAATGAATCGGCTGAATGTTGGTTCCGGTGGTTGCATCATTATTTTCTTCCCTTTGACTATTGTTAGACTCCACGGTGTGGATGGACATGAAGTGTCATGTGGTAGCCACGTCAACAGAAGTGTGGTAATAAAAACACGGGGTGGAAGGGGCTTGAAAAGGGATTTTTTTCTTTTAAATAAACAAATAAAATTAAACCAACCAATCAAAACAAACCCAAACACCACTCACCAAAAGCATGCCGCCGCGTCACCACTCCCCTCCACGCCACTCCAAGCACAACCACACCGTCTGGTCTTAGCTTCTAATT